>JAHWFP010233094.1:0-81549 GCA_023313725.1 Lithobius niger | reverse complement strand
GGAAACTTGGCGGCTTCTATTATACCAGTTTCGATTTTGGGTGGATACATATTTACGTACCGACTGTGGCAACCAGGGATAAAGGTGACTTTGGACTCCCTAAGGTGCGAGCAGACTACAAGCGGCGTTTATGCTACTACAAGTTGGCAAACTTTTGTACCCAGAATGAAATATCAATTCACTACTCTTGTAGGCAGTTAATTACCAATATACTTTGTAATGACACGTAGGACCCCTCCCCCCTCCCCCCACCTACGCACTCGACGACCAAGCCACGCAGCCAAGTCGCTGCAGCCAATGAGCATTCTTAAGGAGGATACTCACCAAAATATTAGGAGCGTTGCGAGCTTGGCTTCACGCCGCAACGTCACTTGTTGCTAGGCAACGCGTCAAGTGCCAGGTCGAAGCCCGGTTCCAAGCCATGCTTTGATCGCTTTGGAAAACTTCATATTTGAAGCGAGCCGCTGGAACGGCACTATACGCCCTAGCTGCAGCCTATAGGAGGCCCGCTGTACCGCAGACAGGCCGCATGTCTGTAATGGATACACACAAAGTATTAATTAAAATGTAATTATTTGCTTTAGCAGCTTCGCCCAACAAAATCAGAAGATCCACGAAGAATTCACTAAAATATAATTCCATTTTTAAAACCCTTTCGTGCTGCCCGTCTTTTGTCAGTGGGAGCAAAACGAGCGGCATGGGCAAATTAACCACATGTTTTTAGTTCTGTTAAAACAGCAATTACCGCTTTCAATGTCTTAATGGTGCGTCTCTTGATATTATTGTTTGAGATCGTACAGGCGATCAACAAAACTCAGTTCAACAACCTCAAACAGTGTTTGATGTCAGCAGTCTTGTTTGTAGGCAAAGCGGCGTTTGCAGCGTCGGTGTGTACAGACCCAAGTTTGAACGCGTCGAACGCTCTCCAAGATCAACGCTGCAAACGACCAAGCCCAGTTCGCAACGCTTCCGAAGTTTTGGTGAGTACCCTCCTTACGGTATATGTAGCACCGCGCGGCTTGGTTGCCGCGGCCAGTTAGTTGCAGCGGCCTTTGGGATCCGAGGGGGGGGGGGCGTGCAGGCAACCACAGGGCGACAATGCTTGCGCCACATTCATTTTTTCACCACGTGATCGAGAATTATCAAGGGAAAACGGAGGTGGCCGCACGTTGTTTTTGACCACGACGACCACTGGCCGCTTAATGTGCGGAGGCCCGTTAGCTGTAGCATGATATGTTGTCCTCCATGACCTTACCATTAGACTCGGATCATTGGAATGTTAGGCCAATATTGAAAAAAAAATAACATTTATTTAAATAGCCTTCTGTAAGAAAGAAGAACTGAATTTACGTGAATTTAATTCAAGCTTGATTGTAAATGTCAATTCACTTTAAAGTAGATCTATTTTTAGCACTTCTGTGTTTCGTGTCAAATTTCAGGTAACACGTGGTGTCAGGTAACAATTGTTTTGATTGTTTGGTGCTTGTTACGGAAAATAGAAATACAGTAATTTAGTTTGAAAACTTGAAATAAATCTATTTAAATCGTAAAAATCCGATTTAAATCAAATCTATATGATTTTTTCAAATACTTTTATAAAAAAAATTATGATTTTTTCCCAGCCTTGCTTACTAGCCGTTTTGAAGGAGAAGTGTAAAGGAAAGACAAAGCACTGATCATTGTGGGAACCCAAGATAACATTCAGAACAGGTCAGATTAGATCTAAAAGGCGTTGAAGCAGGAGGGTATTCTCTAACCCTGCCCTGGACAGCACTGACTAAGAGGGATTTTTTTTGCGAGGATTATCAGGTAATACAGATTGTGATTGGCTCAAATGATTAAATAGTATTACTTTCCCCGCTTATAAAACACAACGGAGATTGTCGTTGGTGTTATTTTCGTGGTGTTATTGTCGTTGGTGTTATTATATAAAGTTTTAAATCTGCATTATCCGAAATAATTATTTATTAAATAAATACAGATGCAAATCTATGTACGTTGCTTTTTGGACTTATATGTCAGACTGCCTGAGCGGGGAATCGAACCCACGATCTTTAAAGCCAAAGGCCGAGTTCCTACCGCTGAGCCATAGCCATGTCAGTATGGGTCAGCTGTAGGACCGCGGCCTTTGGCTTTAAAGGCCGTGGGTTCGATTCCCCGCTAAGGTAGTCTGACAGTTAAGTCGAAAAGGCAACGTAAATGGGTTTGCATCCATATTTATTTGACTCTTGTTGAGGCGTCGGCTTTCCATCTTGTTTAATAATTATTTATTGCTGAAAGAGGAACAAAAGTGCTTAAAGAAGCGGTATGTTTTAATACGTTCACAGTTACCTTGTATTTACAAGTCATCATTATGCAATATCACTTAAAGCTATTTTGTTGTCGACAAAATTAACTTGCTCAGTCGTTGTAAACACAACTCGTTCATTTTTCATGAGGAGCGTGAAAAACTGCATGTTGGGTTGTATTACACAGTTTTTCTTTAAGTTCCAATGGATTTTGTATTAAATGCAAAAACCATTGGAACGGAAAATCTAGAAGAGGCCAAGAAAATCTAGTACACTATCAGTTAGCTCATTGATTGCTTAACACTGAACTATGACTATCCACACAGCAGACAGTGTGACTCCTTCACCAAAGTGAAGCGTCCCCATTTTCTTACAGTTTTAACATCTTCATCCATGCAAACTTCTATTTGCTGTCTATCTAAATGTGTTTAAGAACATCTGCAAAACGATGGCCAGACAAGTAGACGTGGTAGTTACCAGTTGGGGGGCCGGTCGAAGAATACGTTTTGCTCAGTTTTAATTTCCAAACTTTATAATGCAGTTTTTTCAAATATTTTTTGTTGACTGGGACTAGTTTTTACAGATTTCTTTTTAAGAAAGATCAAACCAATGGCTACGACGATTAAGACACTTCCTACTGCCATCAACGCGTACATAACTCCAGTTCCAATCCTCTTTGGCAAAATTAACATTTCAAAGACCTTATCAGCATTAGCGTCATCGATTGTGGCCCCCTCTTCAATCCAGGCAATAGGATAAAGTAACTCAGGCATGTTCGCGAATGGAGTGTCTGCTCCCATAAGGTATTCCGGTGATCTCATGCGAACGTTGAGTTGAAGTCGACGAACCGCGTTCACAGCAGCTCCAGTTGTGGGTTCGATGTCAAGTAGTGACCCATGTTTGTCCTTTAATGGGTGTAATCCAGAGACAGTAAGTAGATATGTCGGATCTCCCTGGTAGAAATGAGGATAGGACACAAAAACGGGGGCTCCGAACCGAGCTGGCGAAACGTCGTGAACTCCGGATGGCAAAAAGTCTTCCTTAAGAGAGAAGCATTTATTTTCGGGCGTTAAGGTTTGGTCACCAAACAAGTCAAACGTTAGCGAGAAGCGAAGGGTGTCGATTCCCTTGGTCTCACTTTCTTGTTCATACACCACAAATACTGATCTGTAAACTTCAGGGACGAACATCCGCAGGACTGTGTCTTTGGTAACAAATGGTGCGTACTGAAAACCATCCGTTCCATTGATCATGGCACAAGTTGAGTTTTCTGGCCAATATGGCATCTCGGTCATGCTCTGCCAACTTACTACCTTTGTAAATTTTTCAGGATCATCGAGTCCTCTGTTAACCACATATACTCCATCGTCTGTAGCATTTTGGCCGTACAAGAAGCCAAACTTTGCGTTGGGTAGGAACACTTGTTTGATTTGTTTTTGGGCCATGTCCACTAACTCATCATAGTAACCGTCAAAAGTGAGTTCTTTGACCGATTGTGTTCGATAGAGAGTGGGCTTTTTTAGGTTTAAAGCAGTCTTCAGTCGGTTTTTATCCTTTGCCGATCTCGTCTCCCCGACTGTAACCATGGCGACAATAGGAATGTTGGGAACGGTTATTTTGTCGGTTTCATCGCAACCTTGACACGAGTTTCCTTTCTCAAAAAAGTATGTTTTGATTTGTTTGTAGGATGCAGTGCCATCGTCTACGATAAATTTGACGTCCGTTTTGTATCGTGTTTCTCTGGAAGTAAAATAAAAAGTAACATGTAAACATCTTACGTCCGTTTTGTATCGTGTTTATCTGGAAGTAAAATAAAAAGTAACGTGTAACATCTTACGTGGCTATTCAAAAGACATGCAAGATTAGAAAACAAAAACGAGCTCGTTTGATGTTTAAGGTAAGGTTTAACTGATCCGAAGTCAAAACAGCAAAGTAACACAAATAAACTTTCCTGTAAGGTTTCACAGACCGCAGTGTTCCTGTATTGTTTAGTCCACGTGAAACCTTACAGCTGTTTTCACATGTTTTTACAATGTTTACTTTAGAACACTATGTCTGATTGGTTCATTCTACTTGGCTAAAGGACATCGCTGAAAAATCGTAAAAACCATACTTTTAGTGTGCTTAGTACAGACCTACAGATTAACTAATTCAGGGTTCGTGCGACTCCTTGAAATCCTGGAAATATAGTTGAAAATAAAAATGAAATACCAGTCCTGAAATCTTGAATATGAATCCTAAAAAACTCGTGTATGTATCAATAGGATGAACGGAAAGGAGACGACCGGACTAGAATAATGATGAAAAATTTAGCCCCGAAAGTAGGCGAGTGTGTAGCCTATATTATGCACTATATTATTCTTACAACAATTTTGAAAGTTGGGATATGGTTTTGATTTTATTTACGTGTCTAATGGTTGAATACAGCAGTAAGGTTTCACGTGGACTAAACAGTACAGGAACACTGCGGTCCGTGAAACCTTACGGGAAAATTTATTTGTGTTACTTTGCTGTTTTGACTTCGGATCAGTTAAACCTTACCTTAAACATCAAACGAGCTCGTTTTTGTTTTCTAATTTGAACACAAGTAAGAATGAGTTTTCGAGTTTCGATATTTGGTACATTCATACACTAATTTAAGACGTACCAGGGGCATATATTATACACCCTTTGCAGAATAACTAAAAAATTCGGACAAGTTATTTAATTATACTTCCCAATGAGTCTTCAATCATTTCTGCAGCAACATTTCATATTTCAGAGTAGTTCTTTACTCCCCCAATAAACAACTCCATGTCTATTTCTTCGAAATCGGACGCCATTTTCGGTAACGCTTTTGCGATAAACGACGGATGTGTGCACCGCTTAAGTCGCACAAGGTACTGAGAGACCGAGGTGAGTTTGCGTTAACGTTGCGTTGACGAGGGGAAGTGCGTTGCAAACGAACGTACGATCGACGTGCGGTAACGCAACGCCGACAAAGGTATGTGTGCATTACCCAACAGATGTCACGCAAACCACACCGCAGCGTCTACGCACGTTGATAAAACGCATGTGTGTACTGGGCCTAAAGGCCTCTCCAGACAGAAGACAATTTCGTGCGAAGCGATGCGTTACTGCGTGTCGACAAGGTCAAAATCGGCTGCAATCGTACGGTTCGTGTTGTGTTTAAGCACTAATATTGAAGTTTTTTTTGCACCATACTGCGACACCGGGCAGCCGCGAGCAGCCAGTCTGGTTTGGGCTTAACAGTCAGTGGGACAGCACTTGGTCAGCTGCCCCTTTTGGCAAAAATTGCTTGCACTGCATGGCACGTCTCTCTTTCTGTCTCCAGTCTAATCCGAGCGGAGCATTGTTCACAGAAGAAATGGACTCGGAATGACAAATTATTGCTATTTATTTATTGAAATTTTATTTATTTATTTATTTAATGTTAAACCTAAATTAATATACTGTTATGGCATTAGGGCGGTTGCAGACGGACCACAAAACGTGCGATAATCGTAAACGCAATCTTTGGCATTTGTGGAGCGTTTGTGGCGTAAAAATTGCAATCAGTGGCAGATCAGGTAAAATGTATGGGATCTAATTGGTGCTTTCACACGCAGTGGCGCGTTTCTGCGTTTGTCGGTAGGTCTCCTGAGCCAAATCGCGCTGTGTGAAAGGTACCGTCGATTCAGACGCGCTGGTGGCGTAATTTTTTCAGCGATTGTGGCATAAAAAGTGCCGTTGGTTGCAGGTTAGGTAAAAACCATGGGAAAGTACTGGGGCTTTCACACACAATGGCGCGTTTCTGCGTCCGTTGGTAGAACGCCCCCAAATCGCATCCAATCGCCCCATACGGCATCACGTTGCGATTTCAGTGTCACACAGCCTGTTGAATGGTCGGTTGGCTCGCTAAGCTAAGCACCAAATCTAGTTTCACCCAAGAAAAAAAAATTTAAAAAAATTCAAAGCTTTTGGGTCTGGGGCCAATCCCGTTTCGCCAAATCGAATTTCACACAATTTTACATACATGAAATTTAATATCTTATTTTTATGCTTTAAAAGGCAAACATTTAATAGAGACAAGCAATGGTCGACCAAGAAAGACTAACTGATTTATTTGCGTTTTTAAAAACTGGCAATACAGACGGGAAAAAAAGTGTATACTTTTAATATTGTTTAGAATGCTTGGTCGTCACTACGTCAATGCCAAGGTTCTCTTTTAGAATAGTTAGTTACACACATGATGGTTATCCTTTCCCAAATGTGAATTCCCGTTTTTCAGAATCCCGTTTCGCAAAATCAAAATATTCTTCAAAAGTTAACATTGCAGAAGTTAAAGAGGCATGCCTATTTGAAAGGAATTTGTGATTAGCAGCGGTTTCTGATGTTATGTATTTAGCCGAAGCGAGCGCGGCAGAGCGAGCGAGGCACGTAATTAAAAAAAAAAATTATTCTGAAAAACGGGATTGTGAAAAACGGGTGTATGTGTATAAATGTCTGGCCATTAATTATCATGTTATAAATGTTCGTGTTTAAATGTTTCAAATGTTTCGTGGCCTAAAATTTCGTGAACGGTATTTGGCGAAACGGGATTTGCCAAAACGGGATTAGCCCCTGAGGCAAAAGCTTTTAATCTGCTTTCTTTTCGATGAAACGGAATTTGGCGAAACGGGACGTAACCAATCTAAGTACGTCTGCAGGCTTTGTTCGTGACGTCTGCTGTCGAATGGTGTCCGTCGGAAAGCGCGATGAAAAGGCCAATATTACGCGTTTGTTGTCTGAAAAGTGCCGTCGATTTCGACGCAATAGTGGCGTCGTTTTTGCATCGATTGTCACGCGTTTGTGGTCCGTCTGCACCAAAGATTATAATTTTCATGGTTTTTCAAGCCTTGAATTTTCGGTTTTCAAACTTAAGGCTTTTCAAGGAATTCTAGGTCGTGTACGAACCCTGCGTACCTGTTTTAAACTGAGTATTTTGCTCAAAAGGATTGTATACATAGAATACGTTTATGTTCGTAATCTTTCGAACGGAAAACGGAAAAAAAATCCAAAGCAAAAAAATCCACGGAAATAAAATCCAGGAATAAAAATCCAGAGAAAAAAATCCAGAGGAAATAAAATCCAAAGAAAAAAATCCAAAGGAAATAAAATCCACGGATATAAAATCCAATATAATTTTTTTTTTAGCGCATGTATTATATTTTTAATGGAAAAATCTGAGAAATGGTATGAGTGAAAAATGGGGGAATATCATTATTGCTGGATCAGCAGGACTGGCATGGACCCACGGAGTCGCTGACTGCCATTTTACCAGTAGGACAACAACGAATATTTGCAGAAAAAGTAGGAGGGGAGTGATACGTCAGAAATGATTTGGGGGAACGACTTTCATAGCGCTACGGCAACGTACGGAAGTGTGTCAAGGACGTGGTAAAATACTAGTGAAATAATAGATATGACATGATAATAGTGTGTTAATTTTTTTAAGTTCATAAACCTAACATGCCTCGGTAGAAATTGCCAACGATGACCGCAACATGATGGCATCGTCCAACGTGATTACTGTTCGTGCAGGGTATTCAGAGGCGTAACTTCAAAATTGGGGCCCGGAGGCAAAGGTGCAGTAGAGGGCCCCTTTTATTTAAAAAAAAAATGCCGTTTTTGGTAAACAAGGCGAAGGCCCAGGGTAGGCCACCTTCTTGTATTAAAAAAGATGCAGTTTTTACCACACAAGGCAACAACTCAGTGGTGGTCCCCCCCCCCACAAATTCATAAAAAAAAAAATGCAGTTTTACCACACAAGGAGACAAAGAGAAAGCCCAGCGGAGGCCCCCATTCATCAAAGAAAAAATTGCAGTTTTTCCCCACGCAAGGCGAGAGCCCAGTGGAAGTACTTCATACAAAAAATTGCAGTTATTGCCACATAAGGCGAGAGCCCAATGCTTCCCCAATGCTTAAAACAAATAAGTTTTTGTAACACAAAGACACAACTTTTTTCATGAAACTATCGCAATAATTTACTTTGCAGTAATTTTGCGGTTACAAACGTATTTAAAATTGGGCCCCCCCAACGTCGGTGGGCCCGGAGGCGGCTGCCTCCTCTGCCTCATTGTAGTTACGCCACTGAGGGTATTGTTGGAGAGATGCAATGTAAGGCAAAACCTTTTGGCCGCGACTGTAGCCTACAACCAGTTGGTTTTAAGTGCATTTTTTTTTCAGTGTTAAGGCGTATTTTCACGATTTTCACGATGGTCGTACAAAATATGCGGGAAAAAAATGAAATAAAAACGGCATTGGATTTTTATTCCATAGATTTTTTTCCTTTGGATTTTTTTTCCTTTGGATTTTATTTCCCTGGATTTTTTTTCCTGGATTTTTTTTTCCGTGGATTTTTTTTCTTTGGATTTTTTTTCCTAGATTCCTTTCGAACCGTAGGGAGTTCTGTTGCATTGGTGCATTGACGACGGGTGTACTGTGGTCGAAAATAGCGTAGCCTACACCAATTACTTGCAAACGTGCATTACTAAAGAATAATTACCATGGATTTCTAAAAATACCTGAACTTACCAAGCATTACTTCGAAATACCACGTGGTACCTCGAATTATAAGAGGATTACCAACAATTACCGTAGGATTAACACCGATTTATCTGTTAATATTAACTAGGATTACCAGGATTGCCAAGCTAAAATTGTGTGTCATTCTTCGGATTACTGGATTACTACAAGGAATATTTAGGATTCCAGGATTATTGCAAGGAATACTTTGGATTACTACATGGAATATTTAAGATTCCAGGATTATTGCGAGGAATACTTTGGATTACTGGATTACTACGTGGAATATTTAAGATTCCAGGATTATTGCAAGGAATACTTTGGATTACTGGATTACTACGTGGAATATTTAAGATTCCAGGATTATTGCGAGGAATACTTTGGATTAATGGATTACTACGTGGAATACTTAAGATTCCAGGATTATTGCAAGGAATACTTTGGATTACTGGATTACTACGTGGAGTATTTAAGATTCCAGGATTATTGCAAGGAATACTTTGGATTACTGGATTACTACGTGGAATATTTAAGATTCCAGGATTATTGCAAGGAATACTTTGGATTGCTGGATTACTACGTGGAATATTTAAGATTCCAGGATTATTGCAAGGAATACTTTGGATTACTGGATTACTACGTGGAATATTTAAGATTCCAGGATTATTGCGAAGAATGTTTCAGATTAATTGGTCATGGAGTCCTGGAAGCCTGTGCACGTGCAAATGGGTACAGATGCTGCAACTTGTTATTTGGTGGCAATCCCCCTTTAAATGTCAGCTTGCCTGAGCGGGAATTGAACCCTTTCTCTGCCTTTAAAAAAAAAAGCCGAAACTCTACCGCCAAGACATACCGATACAGCCAGGACGGTTTAGCGGTAAAGCTTCAGCCTTTGGTCACAAAGGTCGAGGGTTCAATTTCCGATTAAGCTTGTTGCCATTTAAGTCCAAAAGGCAACGGAAATAGGTCTGCATTTGCATTTATGAGTGGTCAAAGCGGTCGGCATCCCACAGTG
The DNA here is from genome assembly GCA_023313725.1 of Lithobius niger. NCBI lineage: Eukaryota > Metazoa > Arthropoda > Chilopoda > Lithobiomorpha > Lithobiidae > Lithobius > Lithobius niger. The sequence goes on along the minus strand of JAHWFP010233094.1, from coordinate 71,700 downwards.
GCGTGTACGGTGTTGGGGGAGAGGGGACATTGCCCCTGTCCTTTTCGAAAAATGCCCGTTTTGTAAAAAAAAAACAATGGCCGATATTTGTACTGTACTGCAACGGCGCCTGGAAAAGGGCCTAACGGCCTGTAAAAGCCTGATAAATAGGCCTAAAAAGGCAGAAAAAAAGTTCCTAGAAAAAATGTCTACTTACTGGGCCCTTTTACTAAATATGCCCCTGCCCTCTCGGATGTGTGTTTGCTACTGGCATCACATGACCGACCAAAGGTTAGGTAGGACAAAAATGTGTTTAAATGTACATTCCTCCCAACGCAATTTTTTCTCGATCCTCAAAATCAAGTACGGCCCCAAAGGTCTATTTACTTACCGTTAGTCTTTCCCTTGCTAAAAATCCGTTTTAAAATGTGGCGTCTAGGAGATTTTCTGTTCACTAATGGAAACTAATTTAACAGCATCCTGCTAATATTTATCTTGCAATAACCATGACGTTTCATCTGTGTGTGTGTGCATGTACTAATTTTTAATCGCTTACTAATAATTACCATGAGATCAAAAATCTAAAAGACTAATGCGGAAAAAATTAAAATTATTTATGCCAATAGATCGCTGAAGAAATGTTATAAGATACTAGCCTAAAAAATTATAAAGTATGGTGTTAAAATACGAAAATCTTTCCGGTTTGTGACGATGCTGTTTCGTTTAGGCCCAAGGCCACTACTATCACTGTTGACCATTGACCTTATGTGTTACTACGCCGAGTCTCGCGAAACGGTGCGAGAGTTACATGCGCGGATGGAGGTCTGCGCATGGCTGTTGTAGGGCAAGGATAGAGAAAAATGGCGTTGGGAGGAATGTACCTTTAAGCCGTCTGATGATGCGAGGGGTGAACGAATTTTTAGAGGGTTACGACGCAACTAGCGTCAAACCTGCTGATAATCACGGTCCCGGCAAAAAAAACAGTCCCGGCAGTTTCGTAGTTGATAGGATTGACGGACAACGTTTAGTATTTATTAATTTACTTCCAAAGACGGCAGCCATTGCTGGCCTTCTGCCCTACTGTATATTCTACGGACCACGTTTACATGCAGAATAACAATGGGAAACTTGATAATACAAATACACATGCTAAATCTGGCAAAGTGTCTGGTATTCAGAATGTACGGTAAATCGCCTACGGCTCAACTCCCTCAAACACTTGAAGGTCAGAAATCGCGAAATTAACCTAGCTCAGTCCCCCCCCCCCCCTCCTTCGGGATTGCCAACCCTAAAGCATATTTGATCGCAATTTTTCTGCTAGAAATTGACTAAAGCCGTCATACATTCGAGGATGATCTGCACCAAAAATTAACCAAAAGCTTCATACATAAAGCAAACTAAATAAACTAGTAAACTAATAATCGAATTAATGTTAATAGCCCATGGACGTCTAATAGGAGATTTATGGTAAAAGTGTCTGTTCAGACTATAAATTTGTCTGATGAAAAGCGTGTTTCTTTATTGCCAAAACATATTAACCTGATAATTTTAGCATTACATTCTTCGAATGTGATGTTCCCCTGGTTGCGCAGTTGGATATGCAAGCAGGCGCCCGTACACCGGAAGAAACCTCCAGAGGAACATCATAATCCAGGACGTGATGCTAAAATTATCAGGTTAAGTATGTTTTAGGCAAAAAGGAGCCATTTTTAGCCGGCCTGGCTGGGGGCTGGCAAAATGTTCTTTTTAAGTGTAAGTGCACAAAAAAAAAAGTAATTTGTTGGATTTTGTATATTTTGCATGTATGTTGATTACAACAATCTACATTCTCACTTTTTCCCTGAAAGTCTGTCGTTTGACTGAAAATAATGCTGTGTGTGCAGCTCGCTCAAGCAAAACGACATCGAAATACATAAAACAACAACCGGCTTGCCTTATAACAGCCACGCACAGTCACGTGTCCGCGAGTGGCCGTCGCGAGATTCCGTGTTTTGATACTACTACGTCACTTCCGCCCTCGTCTTCTCGTCATCACGTGAAAGACGTCTGGTCTAGTAGACAAATTGCGGGTCACGTGAAAGCATTGACGCAAAAACTGTGTCGTCACAACCGGAAACAATGAAACGTCATGGTTATTGTAGGCGCGCAAAGTATCATATACGTGCGGGACAAAGTAAATAAAGTTACCAATATTCAACAGAAAATCTGGTAGACGCCATATTTTAAAACGAATTTTTAGCTAGGGATTGACTAACGGTAAGTAAATAAAACTTTGGGGCCGTACTTGACGTGGAGGATCGAGAAAAATGTTGCTGGGAGGAATGTCCTTTTAACTCATCGTGTATGACCGAGAGAGAGTGTATGAGCTTACTTGTATGAATAAGGTCCTACTTCCTGCAAATTCGGTTTTGCACCATTCTTGATGACGTCGTCAGCGTTCGTGGTGTTGAAGAAATAAAAATTCAGGTAAATAGGAAGGGGGAGGGTTTTCCAAATTTCGTAGATCATTTTGTCTGGTTTTAGCTGCACTTGCTGAAAAGTAAATACGGAAACAAATTAAATAACTTCTGCACGTATGTCCGAAAGGAAAATAAAACAAATTAGTATTCAAAAAACGCTTAAGCGTATAAAATACCGATACAAGCCTTAAAAAAAAAACACTTAATGTTCTAAAGGAACATATACAAGAAAAAGACATGTAAACCACCAGCGTCGCACTAATACGTGTAAAGGATTTTCCAACGTAACAAAAAACAAGCTGGAACTTCTTTTACACGTTTTAGTGCGACGCTGATGGCTTACATGGCTTTTTCTTTATCTGTTCCTTTAGAGCATTAAGTATTTTTAAGGATTACATCCGTATTTTGTATGCTTAAGCGGTTTTTTTTTAATACCAAGAAGTTATAGGATTGGGGAAGAGAATTTGCGACTGGGACCGGCCATTCTGAAACGTCGTAGATTCGTTTCTATTAGTTCCGTCTAAGTTTATAGAGGGCGCCATGAGTTTTATGTGGGCATTTCTACTCAGTTTTTATCTTAAAATTAAACTAAATTAAACGAAACTAGCTTGTATTGAATTATTATTTAGTTTATCTTAGTTGTAATTTAGTTTACTCTAGATTTGGGCTGAAAAATGAGAAAAGATTAAAAGATGAAACGCGTGGCGCCCTCTGAAAACTCGGATGGAACTAATAGAAATTAATGTAACACGTTTCAGTAGGAACTTTTTAGTTACAAATTCTCCTCCCCAACCCTATAAATTCTTGTTAAAACTAATATTTGTTTTTTTCCGCAGATATATCAGGTAAATAAAAAACTTACTAGAATTTTGGCACGAGTTTATCGAGATGAACGCTTTTTAAGCTAAATTAGTCACAATAAAATAGCGTTCAAAAGGCCCTGGTCCTTGTTTTAAGCTATAAAAGTCGAACATCGGTTCTCTGGTAAGACATCTAGGGTAAAACAAAATTCCCCTAACAAGAAGAACAACGACAACAGGAATATTGTAGTCACATTAAAATATCCTAGGTCTTGTTCATACCAACATTATAAGGTATAAAAGTTGAAAATCGGTTCATTAGTTCGCTCTCCAGCTGAGATCAAAACCTAACAGCAACAAAAATAGTGACGTATGAAACTACTTCTGGGACAACTATACGGATTCTAAGCTTGATGCTTAACATGGAAGTTCATGCTAAGCAATTTATTTTTACTATTTGTCGACGTCCGCGATAAAAATGATTAAAAAAATAGAATCTTTGGCTCACTGTTAATCTAGACAGACACTAGTACGCCCCCGGAAAGTTGAATGCACAACAGTAACATCCGATCGTTAAATGATTAGAAAACAAAACTTTGATGTTTAACGTGAGGTTTAACTGAACTGAAGTCAAAACAGGAAAGGAACACAAATCAACTTTCCTGTAAGGTTTCAGATAAATCAATGTTGCTGTGCTGTTTAGTCCACGTGAAACATTCCTACTGCATTCAAACGTTTTTTCCAGTATTACTTTTGACCATAATAGATAATCTAATGCTTGGTGCATTTTACTGGCTAAACGACAACACTGAAAAAAATCGTAAAAAAACGAAAAGGAACTACCTGCGCTTCTTATTTTTCCCACGCGCCACCTTCCAGTGGAATGCTCTTTCGCCTCAGACTGTTGATACATTGTCCTGTGAATTCTTTAGAAAGTGGCTTAGTTGTCTATTCTAGAATTGCTCTTTTGTGCACTGACCATGGCTGACTGAATTTTTAGTGTTGTGCTTTTTTTTTTCATTGTGCTGGTTGACCTGTTCATAAAAGCTGCTCTGGTGCTCCGGCGCGGCAGCAAATAAATAAATAAATAAATAAATACATTTTTACATGATCGCCTGTGGTGTTTTGGGGGTGACCGCCAAGTTTTGCTGATCTCTGCGTTATTCACTGTGTACACTGGTTTAAATTTCAAGAGGCAGTTAAAGGGCAATTACATCCATTTTGACATGCATGTTTGACTTTTGGATCACTTACACAATAACTAAACACAAGAATTGCGGTAAGAATACGTTACTTACGTCCGATATAACAATTTAATTACTGCATCACCAAACACGACACGGAGATCGCCATTGTTTTGCTGGAACGCTCAGAAATTAATGCCGACAGAGATGTCACTTTTCAATTTCGACTCGCAGCCGATTGAGATAGCTGTATTGACTGTCAGGAGCTCAAGCGTCTGACGGCCTTAGCTGCCCGGCAGCGTAGTGGCTAGCTAAGGCCGTCAGACGCTTGAGCTCCTCACAGTCAATACAGCTATCTCAATTGGCTGCGAGTCCAAACCGAAGAGATCCGTCTGTCGGCATTAATTTTTGCGCGTACCAGCAAAACAATGGCGACCTCCGTGTCGTGTTTTGGTGATGCAGTAATTAAATTGTTATATCGGACGTAAGTAACGTATTCTTACCGCAATTCTTGTGTTTAGTTATTGTGTAAGTGATCCAAAAGTCAAACATACATGTCAAAATGGATGTAATTGCCATACCAACCCCTAATAAATACTTTTTTTGTGTGTGTTCCCTGACGTGTTACCGATAGGGTTACCAGTGAGTTGTGCTTCCAATGAGTTGTGTACTCCTTTTCCGGTAGGTTCCGGCACAGGGCTCGAAAACTCCCTAACCCGGCTCTGGGTGCTGCTCGACCTTTCGTCCCACCCCCACCAAATTGTTGGTGGCCTTCGCAGTACCGAGTCAAGTAAACGTCAGTATCTGCAAAAAAGGTTGTGCACCATTTTGCACTAGATCTTCGACGTGTTATGTACTTAGAGGAAGAACACATGACTTATATTATCTGACGTAAAAAAAAAACCAACTTTAAATGATTTTGTACAACAGGGTTATTTTGATTTGTGCGTAGCTACAATGGTTTAAGAGGTTTTATTTATTTTTTTTTAAATTGGTTCTTTTAGCTGAAACGTCCTGCAGATTTGTAGCTGTATTTCTTAACCTTGTGGCTTTTTGTTCTGTCTCAGAAAAAAAGACATCTGTCTCGATGAGAACTGGAACCAACAACCATCAACCTACACCAGATGACAGTCTAATTTGAGAGTTAGGCAAAAGAGTGGTTAGGCCTAAATTGATGTGACAGTTTATGAGGTAGTTATAAGAAGCATCACAACTGGCATAAACACTACACATATCTAGCGTTGCATCGTTGTTTTGACTTATCAGCTCACAAGTGTCGTTTAGTGCGTGTATTGTCATCAGAAATTGTAGTTGCAAAGGCCAACTATTTTCCTTTCATGAGACCCTCGGCTGTTGATGTCGACTTTATACCAGTTGCCACAGTAACGTGTGTCAAAAGATTAGACCATTCGTAACTATCTGTCCTCGCAGGCCTAACAGAGAATATAATTAAAGTTTAAAAACTTACATTTACAACTTGGTCGTGTATCAATTTCGGAAAAAGGGCGTACAAAACACCACCAGCAATAAGACAAACTGCACCAACGATAAAAACCACGAGAAATTTGATTTGAAACGCCATTGATGAAAAATGTCCGGAGCGTGAAACTGTAATGTCCTCTTTCAATTGATTTTAGTTGTTTAGTTGTAAAAAGAAGGTCAAATCGAAAAAGCTACGTTCTATCGGCCTATCATTGACACGTGACCTGTCATAATGTACTCTAGAATAAAGGAAGATGGTGGGTAATCTGTTGTTAACTTATCAGCAAATCTTTTATCACGTTTTGTGATGCCATTCTGAAAGTAGGTAGCAGACGCATTGTTCCAACCCCCCCCCCCTCCTCTTCCCCAATATCTTTATTTTCTAAAGAGCAGGGCTAACAGACGCACTGCCCCACACACGGGCATTCTCCGTTCAGGCGGCACCCCCAAACTCTCAGTTTTAGTGCGGTCTGTTCACATCGAAAAAACACTAATATCCGGCAATTTGTGATAAAAAGGTGCCACTTTGCACAATTTCACTTTATGTCTATACAAGTAATTTAAGATAGGGCCCCCTCCAAAAAATCAATTAAAACTCAATATGGCGGCTATTTTCCAAAATGGCTGACTAAATCTTAAAAATGGCATACATAAGCAGTTTAAGTGTTTTTTTATTGCGTTTTTATCTTTAAAGTTGTGTATGTATTTTAATTTTAAAGAAATCAATTTTAAATTCTATGTGGCGGCCATTTTCCAAAATGGTGGACTGAATTTTAAAAGTGGAATACGTTAGCAGTTGAGATGTCCTTTTCAGTGTGTTTTTGGTCAGAAAATTCAACGGAACTATTAAATTTGTGTATTTTTAATTAATTTGCTTATAACAACATGAAATATACATGAATTAAAGTACTTTATTAAGAAATAATTAAATGAAACCGCTATATTTGATGTTTTGGTACATAAATATTACAATACATCAGTGTCCTCAAAAGCTACTTCGTCTACTATTGTGTCATTAAGCACTTTGCCTTACAGATACACAAGAGTGTACATGGGACGCCAGCATTCAACTCTCTGCAATTATCCCATATTTCTGGAAGACATGTCCACATTGGCATCCATACGTCATCAATTTTTACCCAACCCCAATCTGAAGGTGGAAGTAAGACCGGATTTGCAATACGAGACTGTCCCCAAACATGACCTCCCTGATAAGCAGCCCTTAGTATGTGCTGTAGGAGGCACATTTTCTAGTAGTCTACCATTTGACGAAAACAATACTTTGACCCCGTCTTTGAAATTTGCAGGACAGAGGACACCCTCCTTCTTGGAGTGTTCTACTACATCTTGACAAAGTCCTGTGGTGATTTCTGACAGACGGTTGTACGAAATGGACAGTCCTAAATTGGATCTTCATTAATGATACTTTTATCATGGGTTCTGCCATACGTAGACTAAAAGCCTTATAAACACAAAGGGGTGGTTCATACGCTTTCGTTTGCCGTACTTGATTTCCACTTAAAGCTTTTTTTCTGTGATTGAAAAGTATAAGCTGAGCAATAGTTAATGCTGGTTGGGTAGACTTACTGTCTTTCACTTCAGTACTACCATAAATTTAAAGTTGCAAGCAGACTAGAGGGTACTGAGGATATTTTGCAGTCAGTATCAAAGCTTCCTTTAAAATTAGTAGCGTACTGAAACATCTCTTTTCTCAACCTCGTAATAAATCTTTGAAATGCTATGGCATCATCAATACTGTCTTCGAGTGCTACATCTTGGAAAATACATGTATTATTTCGGACTAGAACATATTCTTTGCTGGTCTTCTCAGCCCGACGTTAAGGGAAATGGTAGAGAACTCTCTCTCTCTCTAAATCTGGTTGTTCATCCTCTTCTGTGAGTTCCATTAGTTTTGTCTGGTACATTTTTAAGATAACCCCCACAGGGAACATGTACTCAAGTGTTTTCGCAAACTAGTTTATCACTTATAAATGATGCAGCGTGTGCAAAAACAATGGACTGACAAACATCTTCATCGTGCTTTTGATTTTCTTTTTCTACGTATCTTGCTTTGTTGCGTATAGGTTGACCATGCATCGGATATGGTTACATCTGAACCTTCCATTATAGCATGTAGATTAGTGTTATCTAAAAGTGATATTTTTTAACGAACATATTGATCAACTACCATAGTTGCAACACTGATACGTGGCTAATTCCAAAGTGGTCCTTTACTGCATAAAAAAACAAATATTGTCTGTAAGTCTCAGGGACGCGAGGATGTTTAATGTGTCTTGCATGTGTCACTGCTGATGATTCTCCAGATGACTGTGGTTCGTTTTGAACTGTTACTTCCTGGTTACAGGATGTTGAACGTTGAACAGCACGGTTCAGATTTTTTGTGTTGTACTTAAGTGCACATTGTTTATGCCAACATGCCTTACGTTTTTCAAAGGTACGCAGTATCCCTTCTCTTTCATCAAATATTCAGTTTTTATTATCATTTGGTAAAATTCAAAGTTCTTTAAATTTCACGAAGTTATCTGATAGTGTAATATACCTTGCATTCTGTTGTTTTGGATCACGATGTTCAGCTGGTCACTCGGTAGTTGGCACAAACAGCATATTCCAGACGAGCCCAGAAGAAACTGTTTGTGGGGAGGGACGTTCAAGTTTCTTCCGCGTAGCCATCCCATTTTTCAGTTAACCTGCTAAGACGGTAAGAACACAGTGGTACGTTAATGAACTGTTTCTCACCAGAAACCTAAAAGAAAACGACTCTCTGACTGCTTACGTATTCTATTTTTAAGACTTAGTCCGCCATTTTGGAAAATGGCCGCTATATTAAATTGTAATAGACTTTAAAAAAATTAAAATACATACTTTTAAATAGTTAAACTTTCTGACCAAAAGTACATTGAAAACGACACCTCTATCCTATTTTTAAGATTTAGCTCGTCATTTTGAAAAATTGCTGCCGTATTGAATTGTACTTGATTGTTTTTGTTAAAATACAGCCTTTTTAACAGATCCATTGAATTTTCTGATCAAAATACATTAAAAAAGACACCTCAACTGCTAACATACTCCATTTTTTAAATTCAGGCTACCATTTTGAAAAATAGCCGCCATATAGAATTTAAACTGATTTCTTTAAAATTAAAATACATAGGCTACTTTGGAAAAAGAAACACAATGAAAATAACACGTAAATTTTAATGTATGCCATTTTTAAGATTTAATCCGCTATTTTGGAAAATGGTTAACTAAATACGGATGCAAACCTATTTACGTTACCTTTTGGACTTATATGTCAGGCTGCCTGAGCGGGAAATCGAACCCAGGACCTCTGAAATCAAAGGCCAAGGCCCTACCGCTAAGCCAGACTGACACGGCTTGCAGCGCTCCCCCAGACCCCCAAGGTGGTTTCGCCGGACCCCTGCTAAAGTGGATCATATTTCAATAAAAAAAATGTTCATTTTCTTTGCCCCTCCCTCCTCCCGGTCGAGGACTCATTGCCCCCCAACCTGGAGTTGGCTGGCGCCACTACTGGTGGCCCCACTCAGTTGAACGCGTCTGAGCTATAGCACAGCTATTTCTCGTGGTAAGGTATACACGAGCGAGATTCAGTGAGTGACGTTTTTGCTCCCAAACCAATCCTCGAAGCAGACGACGCTTGGTTTTTCGAAACCAACAAAAAGGTTTGTTTTAACTAGCAGTAGTTTTTAACGAAATTAATGAATAATTATGAAATATCTGATCGCTCAATCTTTGCTGAACGTTAAATTACACATTATTAAAACAAAACGATAAATTCTTACCAGATAACCCGAGACGAGAGTAGCTGACGTAGTTGCGTTGAAACCAAAACAATGGCATGCGTTTACGATGGTCGCTTGTGACGGTGCTCTCCTTGTCGATTGTACTGGTAGGTTATTGCACTTTAAAACAATTTAAGCAATTGGAGCGGTCCCGGCTTACGTTTGATGTTTCGTACTGGTTCGTTTGTTAGGGACCGCTCAGAATTTGCGAGCGGAGGGTGGTTGGAAGTTTCTGGTGGAGCCCTTCCAAAATATTTAGTCCCCCCCCCCTTAAACTCGCCCTAAAAATTTTTTGGTCCCCCCTTTCAAGGGCCGGTTTTTTTAGTAGTCCCCCCCCCCTTCCAAAAAAATCGAAGCATTAATAGTTGATAACCGTTTCTGTTTTCACATATCCATCCATTTCTGTGCACTGGAATAATGGTCTGAAGGTAGACTCAGAAATAATCCTGTGGTCGACTCGTGGTGTTAGCATCCCATTTTGTTCGATCAGAGAATTGGCTGTGCAATGCAACCAGTGCGAAAACACCGTTTTGTTTTTTGTTTAACGAGAATTAACCAAAATTGGTCATTCTGCTCGATCGACGGAGGGAGGGACAATTTAGCTGGAAAATCCAACCGGAAAACTCCGTTGTCACTTTTTAAACAATAAACCACATGTGTTAACAACCACACGTTGCAGATATCTGAGCAAGGAATAGATACGCCTGACTGGGAAAATACTATGCTTTATAATCAGGAGATATTTTAAAATTAAATTACTAATGTTTACAGCGGGGTTCGCAGCCCCGAAAGCTGAAGCAATTTTATTGATTTAGAAGAACTTTTTTAAAGAATTCTGAAGAGCATTTTTAGGACAATTGCACAACATGAATTGCCAAAAAAAATAATGAAAATTATTACGGCCTCCCCCTCCTTTTAGAGCCAGTGAAAAATTTGATCCTTCCCTTGAAGGGCAGTAAAAAATGTGTGGCCCCCCCCTCTTTTTATCTAATATCCCCCCCCCCCCTGCTGAGAAATTCTGAGCGGTCCCTTAGTCCAATTTTGTGTCGATTCATCGGAAAAATCAAAAGCCAATGAGATGCAAGAATCAGTAAAATGGCGCGTAAAATGGGAGCGGAAACGTCAGACGCGTTTGAAGTATGCAAAGCAGCTCCCAAAATCTCGCACGGTTTCTCGCGGTAAAGCGTAATAGTAAGTGGGTCCACCCTATCACAGCTGCGTATAATCCAAGAAGCTCCCTGGGCCAAGCGTTGGAAGGAAGGCAGAGTGCGAAGGTTTGGAATGCATTGTTTCTATAGTACAATTGCGACCTCCTGCTTTAACATGGCCGGGTGGACCGTCTTCTGTGTTTTCAAAGCGTGTTTAGACACCTTAAAAAACATTTTCCCCTCGGATATTACGGTGTGACATAGGAAAAGGATGAAGGTCTGCCGCCGTCGGTAAGTACAAAATTGAGTGATTTGGCGTGGTTTTGTTAAACTGTGTACTGTAATAACCAACATTACCACGACAACGACTCTTTCACCTAGTATTGTTTTCGATTCGACAAATTCGAAATGGGTACCATGTTGGATTTTGCACCCGTGCTGCAAGGTGCTATGTTTTCCACCGTTGTTTGAGGTTTGATCCGTGCCGGAATTTGTTCTTTGTGCGAGAATACGCATGCAAATATTACGAACAGCGAGAAATAACAATTTTGCAGCAATGTTTGAAGTTACTGTTGTACCTAGTTTTTTTTATACTTGTTGTTATTTTATAATACATTTAGTTGTGCATTGCAGTATTTATATCATTGTAAATAAATAATGATAGGCTAGCAAAGAGCCGGTTTTGTTGCATAAAGGCGCCCTCAAGTTGCAATTATGCATTCGTCTCGATTTGCATAAGCGCAGCTAGAAACAATTTTATACTGCTGGCGTTACTTTCAGTGGTGCCCATCTCCCCATCCCCTGGTCCAGTAAGGAGTCCCCCCCCCCAATGCCCTGCCCCCCCCCCCCCAGTTTAAAAATGATACTCATGTATTCCCCCTCCCCCTATACACACACAAACACTTTTGGCCAAGTTATTTTCACATGCTTCATTCTGTGATTTCTATCCCGTCGTAACAGTCGGGTACTACAACAGCATCTACTGTTCTCTTTCGTTTTCAATCAATATCCTGCCGTACCTTTTTTTTTTGTATTTTGATGGTTTATGTATTGTGTTGACGGGATATGTTGTGTTGTGTGATTGGTGGTGTTTTGTTTTACGTAATAAATACATCGATATTTATTATTTCCCCCCTCCCCCCCCCCAAATACCAGTGAGGAGTTGCTGGTTAGTTTTACATCTTTTTTATGGTGGTTTTGTTCCTTTTTTGCTTTCGTTCTCTTTTATTTTGCTTTCGTTCTTTGTTATACTGTGCGCAATACAAAACGGAACGAAAACATTTTAAAAGGGAAAGAAAGCAAAATAAAAAGGAACGAAACCAACATAAAAAAGCTGTAACTCTGCCAACTCGTATCGAATTATTCAGTAATGAGGGTTCATTCCTGGGAAAATTATATCGTCCGGAGGAATTAAATCTTCATCTGATTGTGACAGATTACGTGACAACCAGCTTTAACGCAGACGGTCACCATCGCATTGTGAAGTCGTGTTTAAGCTAGAATTTAGTCGCGGGATGCTTGGGGTGGTAACATGGATTGATTGGTGATCTCTGACGCTGTTTGTCTAAATGATTGCAGTCCATGACAACAATGATGACAATAAGATAAAGAATTCTTCCTGGAGAAACAATCGTTTCTGAACTCACATTATTGACAGTTTCGTCGCAAGGTGGCAGAACCATAACCGTCGCCATGTTGGATTTTTAGATCCTATCTGCGAAATCCAAATTGTTACTGACACCGCCCTTATGAGTTAGAAAGATGGTACCCGCATCGGACGCAACTTAGCCCCTTAATTAACTGCTACACTAACCTCCTGTAACTTTTTTTTTTAGTCAGTCGTGGGATTCGATCTGGCATTCAGCTGGTTTGGAGAAGACGACTCTAATCACTGAGCCGTGCTTGCCCACTATGATTGGGGACCCCCTCACATAGCTTGGGCGCGCGTTTGGACTCTGTTTTTCGAATATCGTGTAAGCCGTAGCAATGTGGCAGTTACAAAATGCAACAAAAAGCATCCTACCAATTTTTCCCCCGTGATCCTCAGTTAATATTTTCGGCCGTGTCTTATCTTTATTTTCTTTTGATAAAACATTATCGAGTAAATCGTACAGTAATGTTTGTTTGAAAAAAACGTAGTAACGGAATGAAAAGGGAATGACAATTAAAGAAAGAAAGAAGTAATAGTTATTGGTGAGAAACGAGCGGTTATCGATTTTTAACCCACGGCTCCGTTTATTGGCCCGGCTCAAGTATGCAAATAGGCGAGGGTGGAGCCCGAAACTTATTTGCATACAAAAGCCTGGACAATAATAGCAGCCTTGGATTAAAAAACGATAACTGCTCGTTTCTCACCAATAAATGATTTATACCACGGTTGGGACGTCAAGCTAACTCTTCTTTAATTAAAACGTGTTTGTGTTTGTGTGTGTGTTTTGTGAAAATTGCTTCAAGAAATGTGGTAATCAATCAGTATGTTGCTATGAATGAAGCTCATTCCATTTCAGTTATGGAGGGAGGGGGGGAGGGGAGTTACACGGAGTGAATAAGCTTAGATATGTGAGACATGTGAGAGTTAGCATGGATAGGTTTTCATTCGGGACATTCCGGCAAGTTAAGTAATTCCTTTTGTACGTTTTTATTGCGTTATTTTTTTTGCACGCTGTATTTGGTTGTTGAAGTGTGCGTTCTCGGTCGTGTGATCCGGAAGTGTCAAAAGTGTTGGTTATCGGCAAAAGTGTGGGGTAACTTGATAACCCGTACTTTTTGCCATGACGCACACTTCCGGTGTTGCTTGACGGGATTTAACTTACGGAAATTTAGCATGGCGTTGAGTTAGCATGACGTCACAGCCGTGGTATAAAAATAAATAAACTGCACAGAACTGTGAAAATATGCTCTCCCTGCCTTGTAAATGCTTTAAAATACAAATTATAACTATATCTTGGCAAAAGTGCTCAAGCAACTCTTAAAAAACATGTACATGTGCGGCACGTCACTTTTTTGTTGGGGGGGGGGAGGTTGAGCAAAATTTTAATTTTTCTGTGACGTAATGAGACGGTCAAGCATACGGTAAAAAAGCTATATGATTGAAGTTTCACTTATACTTGTTAAAATGTACATGGATAAAAAATGTTGGTCTTCTGTACTCCTTGCAAACAAACTGTATTTTGCTCGCTTTGCTCGCTCATTCAGTGCAAGTTTTTCTGTTGGAAGTTAGTTTATTTTTAGCATTACAGGACGGCAAGCCAAATGGGCAAACGGACGTTTTAGCTTTAACGCGGGAGGGTGATGTCAAACCACTATGAATATTAGTAAACAAAAACGAACTCGTTTGATGGTAAGGTTTAACTGATTCGAAGTCAAAACAGCAAAGGAACACAAATAAACTTTCCTGTAAGGTTTTCGATACTGCAGTGTTGCTGTACTGTTTAGTTACGTTGATTTTTTTTTACGTTGGTTTCATTTGCCTCGCCAATTTTAATAACGAATGTTTAATTACTTTCATTGTGGTTCCTGTTTTACATTCTTGAACACAAACAGATTTGTTGAGATTTATGCAATTTTAATAAGTTTTTCTCTTCAGTTTTGTTTCATTTATCTGGCCAATTGCAGTGAATAATATTATTTTGTTTATGCAACTCTCAGTGGCGTAACAAAGTAACTCTGGGCCCATAGGCAAAATTTATAGTCGGGCCCTCCCCCATTTATTGCTCCCCCTCCTAAAAAAAAAAACCTTTGACCTTTTTGACTGTCTTGGTCCAAATGATACACGTACTGTACATTGTTTGGCTTACATTACCCGAACAACCAACAACTTTTCAGCCCCCAAAAAACAACTTCGTAATGCAAACAAACAATGATGTTTGAAAAAATTTATAAAAAAATGTGTCTGTGTGGTATTTATTTAGCCTACTTAACTGTTACTATAAGCTTTGCTTAGTAGCTACATTATTACACTTATTACATGGGAACTTGGACTTGCTTATAACATATTGCAATTTGAACATGAAATTTACATGCCGTAGTTATTTCACTACTTGGGGCTTTTAAGGCGATACTTTCGGCATGCTTTTCTCAATGCAAAAATCTCAATGATGTTGTCCATTCCCTATTTCCACGCCTGGCGGCTCCCCGAGTTACAGGGGCCCGTAAGCAATGCTTATCTAGCCTACCTGTAGGTTGCGCCACTGGCAACTCTTGCTCCTATTTGACAATCCTAAACACAAAAATTGACGCCAAGTCAAATTATACTGCGAAGCGATGCCTGGGTGTCAAATAAAGGGAAAAGTGTGTGCCGTGCGGACAGTAGTCGAGGCTTTAGGTTCCACATAACCAACAACACCGTGCGAAACACGGGTTCCACCTAGTGTCAGATAACATCTACGGCCAAGAAAGAAAGAAAGGAAAGGAAAAGAAAAGAAAAGAAAAGAAAAGAAAAGGCCTATGGTTCTTAAGACAATTTAGACAAGAATAAAAGAAGGTTTTTACAAACGCGAGGCAACTTCTCTATGGGCATGCTTCACGTGGGCCGGGCGGGGGGGGGTTCGACAGCAGGGTATGAGGAGGGGGGAGGATGCATGGCCCCCAAAACACTTTTCTGATTAACCATATATTACGTAAAGCAAGAGATATCATCGTACAATACAAATAGAGTGGTTGTACGTTTTCTAGTAGCCGGCATAAAAGGAGGCGAAACCCCGCCCCGTCCACAAAAAAAAATTAACTACGCCGCTGGGACTCTGAGAATGAGTTTGGGTGGTGGAACAGTGGTAAACCTAACTGCACAGTGGGCTATTGCAAAGCTGGTAAACTATGTATGGATCAGTGGCGTAATACAGTAGAGATATACAGATGTGAATTGCGTAAGTACTGAGAGTGGGAACCCGAAATTACGGTCCACGAACAATCGTTGTAAACGTACTGCTGAGTAACTGGACAGTACATGGCTGATGGCTTTCCCAACCCTTTGAATCCAATGTGGACATTGACGGCCGTATGTCCCATTACATCATTGTGTTAGAAAACAAAATCGAACTCGCTTGATGCTTAAGGTAAGGTTTAACTGGTCCGAAGTCAAAACAGCAAAGGAACATAAATAAACTTTCCTGTAAGGTTTGAAATACTGCAGTGTTGCTGTACTGTTTAGTCCACGTGAAACTTTATTGCTGTTTTCTAATGTTTTTACCATTTTTACTTTGGCAAACGATAGGTCAGGTGCATTCTACTTGGCTAAACGACATCGTTGATAATGTTTAAAAACCAATCGTCTTAAGTGTCTTAGCACAGCTCTACAGTAAATTCAGGGTACGTGCGAGTCCTTGAAAACCTGAAAATGTCCTGGAAAGTAATAATAAAATTCCACGCCTGGAAAAGTTCTTTAAAATCTTGAAAAAGTGGTACACGTGTCATGAGCAGGGTGATGAACGGAAAGTAGATGACGTGACTGAAGAACACTGAAAAAAATTAAGCCTAGAAAAGAGTGGTGTGTGTGTAGCCTTACATTATTCTTCATTTGTTTGGGCATGGAAAGTTTTGAAATTTGGGCTCTGGCTTTAATTGTGTTGACGTGTGTTGGATACAGCAGTAAGGTTTCACGTGGACTAAACAGTACAGCAACACTGCAGTATCTGAAACATTACAGAAAGTTTATTTATGTTGCTTTGCTGTTTTGACTTCGCATCAGTTAAAACAGCCTTTTGAAAGCAATACAAATTGTACTATATTTAATATATATATGTAATATATTTAAGTTGTAAATATATGCTAGACCATTTGTTGGATGCGTTCAGAGTTGAATGGGCGGGCATACGACTCATCACCGATGTGGCCAGATGGAAAAATGGATCTTTGAGGCGCCTTTTCACATTTTCAACTCCTAGATGCAGCACCGTAAAATCTTCGAGCACTATAAAGAAAATAGCGGTAAATAAAAAATGGGAACACTGTTGGCAACAGCGCCACGATTTTCATAAGTAAACGAGATCACGTGACCCACATCAGCCTATTGAATGACGGAGAATCTGGAACATGGATGCTGTGTTTAGAATATGGGCAACACTATTGAAATGGTGAACAGGCGCCTTTAAGCATGCACAAATTATACGTTTGTAGGACAATAACTTTGTTTACTATAAGAGGGCAACGAAATGTCTAATACTGTCTAACTCTGTCTAATACTGTACACAAGATTGCGTAGTGCCACGACAATCTTCGGACTTCCGTCGGACTGTCAAGGAATCCTTGGTGTGTTCATACTTAAGCCAGAGGCGGACTGGCCTAGGTCTCAGGTTTCCAAATGGGACGCGTTCCCCCAGCGGATCGGCGCCCCTTCCCGCTCTCAGCCAACTTCAGCTTCCCAATCCAAAATTAAAAAAAAAAGTCTGTAAAAAATACTGCTTTTGCGGAATTTTTAGAATCTAAACTGAATTCTAAAACCATCCGTAGTTGGGCAAATGTCGTGTCATGTGGTGATGTGAAGTGAAGCAACCAGAAAATTCCTATAAAATACTGCGGAAGCCCAAAAAATCCGAACTACGGTCGGTGGAGTTCTCCCCGACTTGCTGGTCCGAGACCTGCGCCTTTTGGCTGCCAGTCCGTCTCTGACTTGAGCTCACAGCACTTCTGCTGAATTACTTTCAAAGTTCAAAAAAAAAAAAAAAAGATTAGTAAACTGAAGTCTTTGTCACTGAGGTCAGTCAACCTTTCCAACGAATAGTTCTAAAGTGTATTTGAAATGGGACGCAACTTTTTATCACGGAGAGATTAAACTACAGGCACTGTCTTGTTTATCGCTACCTTGTATCCTGTAAAATCTTATCTTCTGACATTTCGACTGTCATATTGTAGTCATGGCCAATGTCAAGTGTCAAGTGCTTTGATACTTCTTTTTTTGTTTTTTTTTCTATAAATAGTACTCGTTTACGGATTTTTTTTGCGAAACAAGTGTTGTGAAACCGTTCCACTTTACCAGGAATCAGGTCACACCTGATTCAAGAGAGCCATCTTCCATGTTAATTTGAATGAAGGAGCTCCGCATGCCTTCGCGCTAGTTAGGCCTAAAGGCCTCTCCAGACAGAAGGAAACTACGTGCGAAGCAATGCGCGAATACGTGCCTACAAGGTCAAAATTGCTGCAATCGCATGGTTGTTGTTGCGTTAAGAACCAATATTGAAGTCTTTTTTACGCCATACTGCGACTCCGTGCAGCCGCGAGCTGCCAGTCTGTTTAGGGCTTAAATCTCTTGCTAAACGCAGCTAAAAGTGCAAACGTTTTAAAATGATGTGGAAGGTGCTAGGTGCTATAATTGAGACCATTTTTTTTAAAATTCGTAAACCTTGATGTATTATCTGACCAATAATTTATAGGGTTGGAGTAGAATTTGTGACTGAAACGTCTTAAATTCATTCCGATTAGTTCCGACTAAGTTTACAGAGGGCGCCATGAGTTTTATGTGGGAATTTCTACTCAGTTTTAGCTAACCCATTTAGCTAATCCATTTAGCGTTGTTACCATGGCAATGTCACCTTTGCCATCGCGATTGAGGTCTAGCTGCGAGAATTCAAAGGCGATTCGTTGCATAAACGCGCCCTAAACGCGCAACGACGAGGCTAGTAGCTGGAGCCAGTCGTGTAGCTAGCTGCAAGGTACACAGGATATACGCAGAGGTAAAAACGTTAGCGTAGTTTGTCAAGCCAAAACTGTGAGAGCGAGTTTCTTGGTCGTAAAAATGCTCAGTTTTTAGGATTTGTTGGCTGCTGCTGCATTTCAGCAAGTGGAATCTTTTCTTTTCCAATTTATAACCTTAATATACATCTGTCGTTTCCGTCAAAACATAGGGGTAAGTGTCATTTTGACAAAAATTGATTTTTGTGTGCTAGTACTGGCTCCATTATTATTCCTTTCAGCGAATCGAAAACGAAAGTTGCATGCTTCGTTTCGAAGCTTTAGCACTTTTGCTTTTGGCGCCGCTAGATGGCGTTAAGCTCTAGTGGTTACTCTTGCAAGCAATAAGACGGCAAATGTCATCTAAAATTTAGCTTAAAACAACGACAATGATGGCATCCGTGCAGGATAACGCCACTCGGAATGTTAAAACGTACAAACTCAAATGAAATCAACAATTTTAGGAAGGTGCCAATCTTCAACGATGAATGAACGTGAACGATGAAAAAAATGTACTGTTAAACACAAAAGAGAGTACCGATAATAGCCACTTTACCCTCTTTTTAAAGTGGCACTATCTCACCGATTGAAAGTCTGCAGAATCTGGGAACAACTAGCGCTATCTAGCACTTGCTTGCATCAAGTGAAGTAATGTACAACACCATTTTTTTAACGAAAGAATAATGATGGGGTAAATGCCTCCTTAATTATTGAGTAAAAATTTGGTTTGTCCTCGTGTAGCTGGGACCAAGCTGTATATGTCAACATATTACTACCGCTAGATGGCGCCACGGTATTTTCGTATGATTTTCACTCGGTGATAATGCTTGAATAGGCACTTAACCCATCATTATTCTACAGTTTGTATAAGCATCAATTACGTTTTTTATTTTTTTAATGGAGCGTTAGTTTTAATCCCAGATAAGTTGTTAGTATTGTAATATATCTGCTTGCTTACTTTGTAATATATCTACTTGCTTACTTTTTGCGTTAATTTATGATTTAAAAGTGTATTTTTGCTTTCTTCGAAAATTACCTTTGAGTTTTGGCATTCGTTCCTCGAAGTGCTGTTTTCCATGAAGGTTTTCTGTAGCTTCTAGCCACCAGCTCGATAACATGACTGTGCATGTGTGGGCGCATCCCTCTCTCTAAAAAAGCCCGTCACCGCAAAAGGCAGCCGTCATTAATCCTCCAGCTAGCTTCCAAGAGACTAATCTTCAATCTCAAGCCTCTCAACGAAAACATAGACAACGGCCACTTCAAAATGGAAACATTGGATTCCATTCGCCAATCACAGAAAAAAGAAGACTGGACAATCTCCATAGACTTGGAAGACACTTACCTTCATGTTCCACGACATGCGCCAATCCGGCACCTTTTCCACTTCATATACAACAACAAGGATTACGAATTCCAATGCCTTCCATTCGGCCTGAACGTCGAACTCAGTATCTTCACCCTCATACTGAAACCAGTTTTGGCACACCTCCGCCAACATCGGATAGAAGCAAGCGTCTACGTCGATGACTGGCGACTAAACTACCCAGCTCCAGCGGGCCTCTGTCTCAATCGAAACTTCACGATCTCCTTCTGATCAACTGGGCTTTGGCGTGAATATCAAGAAATGGAGACTTGCTCCAGCTCAAGAGTTCGTCTTCCTAGGAGTCTCCTTTAGCCAAAATCTGCAACAGTGATGCCCTCACCAGACAGGATAGAGGACATCATACAGCAAGCACGATCCATTCTTCAACAACCTCACCACACCTTCAAGGACCTAAACTCCCAAATCTGAAAGATGGACTCCATGGGAAATCTTGTCCCCTATGGGCGATGGATGACCAGACCTCTCCACCTCTTTTGTATCGATGCATAGGGAGATCAACAAAAACAACCTAACCTGACCCTTCAAACAGACAAACACTTTCCAACAGAAACCCTCCTGTGGTGGTCAAACGCACTGACTCTCTTACAATCTGTTCCACTTCACGACACCTCTTCCAGACCTCTTTCTGTTGACCGCCGCCTCCCTGGAAGACTGGGGAGCACACATAGCTCATCACGAGATGTCAGGCTTGTGGACGAATCTGGATCAAGACCACATAAATGTCCTAGAAATGAAAGCTGTCCTCAAGGCACTATACTATTTCCAACACCTTGTCAAGGAAAAAATTGTTCAAATCCAAGTAGACAACACAACAGCAGTAGCTTACATTCGGAAAGAGGGAGGATCGAGGTCTCGCAAACTTCACGAAGCGACCTCATCAATCTGCCAGCTTTGCGTAAAACTCAAGACAACCATTCTGCCACTCCACATCCCAGGCAACAGGGCTGTAATTGCAGACTCTTCTTCTCGTCAGCAACTTCCAACAGGGGAATAGAACCTAAAGAAATCCATCTGCAAATATCTCTTCACCATTTGGGGCACCCCAATGATCGACTTATGCGCCACGAGGCCCAATGCCAGACTTCCCCAATTCATCAGCCTAATCCCAGACAAGCAAGCCATGGCAGTAGATGCACTAACCTTCCCCTGGAAGAACCTCTACGCTTCCCTCTTCCCTCTGTTCAAGCTACTTCCACGAGTCCTTCAAAAGACAACTCAAACACAAGCCTGTTCCTACTAATCGCACCTATTTGGCCAACGGCAGCGTGGTTCCCCACCTTCTCAGCCATGTGATCGACACCCCAAGGAACCTTTCAGTAATCCCGGATCTGTTATTGCAACAAAAGGGAACCAAATTCCACCCAAACACCAGCGCTCTAAACCTTCACGGTGGCTACTATCATCAAACTCATCAAGAAGGCAGGAATTCGTGAAGAACAAGCAACTCGCATTTCCAGCAATTCCATCAGAAACTCACCTGACAGAATTTACAACAGCCACTGAACAAAATGGTTTCATTGGTGTAACAGGGAAAGCCAATCCTGTCAACCCCCTTCTATCAGAACTTCTAAAATTTCTCAACGACCTATTCAAGGAAGTATTAAAGGGATGAACATTGAACAATCCGTGTTTACAGTTCAACATTAAACGCCGTCTTCAAGGCAGCAGGCAGCAGCAACCACCTTGACGACTACCGTCTAAGGACGTGGGTTCGATTCCTTGTGCAGGTAGTCTGACTTTTAAGTCCAAAAGGCAACGTAAATAGGTTTGCATCCATATTTATTTTACTACCGCATCTCCTCTCTAATCAAATCTTTTGAAATGTAACGCCCAGCAACCCGCCGTTTCTTTCCAGACTGGGACCTCCCTGTTCTCCTACAATCACTCATGAAAGAACCTTTCGAACCAATGCAAAACTGCCACATGAACGTTCTTACCCGTAAGATGGTATTCGTGTCAACGACATTGGTAGCAAGTTTACGATGCAGCGCAGTACAAGCCTTGTCAGCGGACCAAGCCCTCTCATCTTCGCTTCCGACAACTCCTCGGTCACACTCACACCAAGAGCCGACTTTCGAGCCAAAACTCTAAACCATGTGAACCAATCACTCCAATCACCATCCCGGCCTTATCCAAGATCACAGGTGAAGAACCCGAACGCCTCCTCTGTCCGGTACGAGCTCTCCGCTACTACATCGCCAGAACCTACAACAGCGAATATCACTGAAGCAAATACGAACTATTTTTACCCTTTATGAAAAGCTTCGGCGAAACTTCAGCAGGCACCAGCACATCTTGAATCAAATACGTCATCCAAAGTACATACGAAGATCAAAACATCAGTTGCGCTGACAACAACATCAGAGTGACGGTACATGAATTGAGGACAAGCTCCACATCACGGTCTTTCCACAACTTTATCCCAGTTCCAGACATCCTGACAGCACCACTTCCATCTTCACATCACACTACTTCAGAGAGATGACGAAGCAAGCCAATGGACTACATCGTCTGGGCCCCATCGTAGCAGCCTGATGTGTCATTAATCCCCCCCCCTTAAGCACTTAGAAACAGAAGCGAGTCCCTCAAGGCGGAAGCAGGATTCTCATCTTTAAACAAACGGCCCTTTTCAGGGCACCACATCCTATGAAAGAGACCCAAATTCGACTGTTTGAATAACGTAGGAAGTTTGTTATCTTTTTGGAGGAAGCCAGCTCGTAACCCTAGGGTACCCATTAAGGCGGTGCCCACCACGTAACTTTGACAAGGTCTGTCTGTTATGCAAAAATTCACAGGTAATGAATATTTTCACCGGCAACAAGAAATAAAATTTTGCCAACCCAAGAGGGAAACCGGCTGAAAATTGTTTCTTTTGCCTAGGAAAACATACCACTTCACCCATCCTGCCTCCCCTCTTGAGTCACCGCCTTGACAATATCGAGAGGAAAAAAAATAATGCCTGCCTTTAGCGCTGACGCGCTTTTATAGAGAGGGATGTGCCCACGCTTGCGCAGTCGGGTATTGACCTGGCAGCTAAAAGCAACCAGAAAATATCCAGTGAAACACAACACTTCGAGGAACAAATGCCAAATTTCTTAGGCAAAAAAAAAACAATTTTCAGCCCCCACCTCCCTTTCTTCTAAGAAATTCGTTTTCACATATCAGCAGCTGGACTAAGACACCTTTGCTGTTAGCTCCATTTGTATCCAGTGTCCCTTGCAGCTAGCTCAACGACCGGCTCCAGATGCTAGCCTTGTAGCCAGAATGGCTTAATTGTCATTGCTCTCTAAAGTATAACGGTAAAAGGTAAACTCAGTCTAATAAATTCAAGTCCAAAAGGCGGTTCCTGCGCATGGACGTTACCGGTTTCTTATACACTATTATACAATTACACACTCTACACTTAAACACTCTACACTTATACACTATACACTTATACACTACACACTTATACACAATGCACTACACATTATGTAATAGTTATCGGTTAGAAGCGAGAGGTTATTGATTTTTAACCAACGGATGCGATTATTGGCCATGCTCGAGTATGCAAAGGTCGAGGGCGTAGCCCGAGACTTTTGCATAGCGGGGGCAGTGACAATAATCGCATCCGTTGGTTAAAAATCTATAACCTATCGCTTTCTAACATATAACTGTTTTATACCACGTTTGGGACGTCAAGCCAACTCGTATTAAAACGTGTTTGTGTTTTGTGAAAATTGCTTCAAGAAAACGTTGATCATCAGTATCCTCGATTTGAATGAAGGTCATACCATTTTAGTTCGTGGAGGGGGAAGTGTATGATAGGTGGACGAGTCAATTTCGCTCACACTTTGTGGAGGAAGGGGGTGGGGGAGGAGATAGACACAAGCGTCGGTTAGAAATACAAGCTTGGTTTACGCTGTAGCCTCTTCGTGTTTATCGAAGCGTTTATCGTGTTTGGAGCGAATAATTCTATATGCGAGACAGCAGGGATAAAGCTGGGATATTCTGGGAAGGTATGTAATTCATTTTGTACGTTTGTAGTTTGAGAATTGTTTAAAAAGTACGGTAATAGGGTATCGGTATGAATGAAGGTCATTCCATTTCAGTTTGTGGAGGGAGGGAGGGAGGGAGTAGGGGTTGGGGAGGTAACGCAAGTGAACAAGCCTAGAGGGCCAGACATGTGAGAGTTTGCAGGAATCGGATTTCGTTCATTTAAGTAATTAGTTTTGTACTTTTTTATTGCGTTACGTTTTTTTTTGCACGATGTATTTGGTTGTTGGAGTGTGCGTTCCCGGTCGCGTGATCCAGAAGTGTCAAAGTGTGCGTTATCAGCAAAAGTGTGGGTTATCGGCAAAAGTGTTGGGTAACTTGATAACCCACACTTTTTGCGATGACGCTCATTTCCGGTGTTGGTTAACGGGATTTAACCTACGGAAATTTAGCGTGACGTCACAGCCGTGGTATAAACACTTATACACTATGCGTTAGATAGTGACTGATCTGGTGGGATAACGATGCTACACCCACAAAGAAAAGGAAAAGCAGCTTTAAAGTAGACGCCATTTTCGTTGAAGCAATGTCACACTAATGGTACCATATGACATAACAGGCATAATTGAATGGCGACAGTATTTTTTGAAATGATAGACATGAGCTTCGATTAGATAATCAAATCAGATTACAGGTTCTTTTGTTCAATATATAGCGATGACTAAAATAAGTAACAAACTGTCTACTAAGAGCTGCTACTCTGATAAAAGTGATATGAATTATCAATGCGCGCCCATCCTGCGATATGGAATGTTTTACGACTTGTTCCCAACAAAGGGCACCAGGTACCTTGTTTGCACTGTAGCAATGATACCGTCTGCTAAAAATCGCCGTAGCAATGCCGCACAGTGTGTTCTGAATGGTGTTAAGACTTGCTTGCTCTCGATACTTAGCAACTGTAACGTTTAGGAATTCCTGGGCAGTTTTATAAATTTGGCAACCAAAAATCCTATCTTCTAATTGACCACGGTCGGGAGGGGGGGGGGGTGTGTGTGTGTTAGTTTAGAGGGACGAAAGCATCTTCGTCGATCCCAAAATGGCTGATATACCAATTAAAATTCCAAAAAAATATTGGTATCTACATAACCAGATCGTTGAACTCAAGACTACTACCACTGCCGTGAGGACTCAAATTTTTAAGTAACACTTTCCCCCCTCCTCACGCCCACGGTGCAAGTGGACTCTCCCATTCTACCAGCATGGAAAGTGCAACCAGGAGGGAGTGGTCGATCAACTCAATAATGTGTACGGTGGAAGATAGTATACCGTCGGGCGAACAGTTTCAATCTGAAAAGTGTTGGGAAAAGTGTGTCTGTAAACTTAATTCATGACCGGCCCCGTACATAGCACGGGCTTCCTCTAGTTATTTTATTATAGTGATTAGCACAGTTATGGATCCATTTTCTATAATTACTTTTTTGTTGGCAATCGTTGAATATGTTCTCAAAGGTGACACAGGCCAAGACAAACGAAGAAAATTCTGGCTGGCAATTAGCTGTAGCACAATACTAAATTAAAAACAACATTCAGCAGTAGAAAACAACGATGGAAAGCCGACGGCCCAACAAGAGTTAAATACATACAGACGCAAACCTATTTACGTTGCCTTTTCCACTTAAATGGCAGATTCTTGAGCGGGGGACCAAAGGCCGTGGTCCTACCGCTGAACCATACTGACATGTCCCTGCTTAGGCTGTCTGACATTTAAGTTCAAAAGGCAACGTAAATAGGTTTGCATTTGTATTTATTTAATTTAGTAGTAGGCTACATATTTATTTTAATTTTATACGTAAACTGAATGTTGCTGTTAATTCTGTGCTACTTTTTAATTCAGCGCCGCTCGTAAAAAAATACTAACTAAATTAAATAGGTTTTAATGCACAATATACAAAATATAATTTAAATTTTACAATATGCAATGGAAAATATAAATATACAATATTGAAACACGCGCACAAGCAAACACCTTAGCTGCTTTATATGCTAGTAGATAATGCTAGATGTCAGATAGGAAATTGTCTGTCATGGCCTACCTGACGTTTTTTGGTCCCCATATACGTTGTTCAGCAGTTGTGTATTTGGAAACAGACATTTTTTTTTTTCGTAATCAACATCCGTTCCACCTCCAGGCTTACCTGCGAAACACCTAAATGTGAAGTATGTGGTGATCCCATTCTGGTGACAAGCCACACAAATGTGACAAATGTGGTGCTATATGTTTCATTCTTATTGTATGGCCTGAATCAACTGCTGATCAGTGTAACCGTAGTAACAGACGAACCAGTTGCCATACCGGGAAAAAACCACACAAAATAAATGTGATAACCTGGGCTACCAACAATTTTAGGGCAAAGTTAAATGAAAGTGATAAGTGTTGGCGACAGCTATACAAGGTTAAGTCACAGAATTTATGAAGAATGAAATGTAAATATGCCTATAACAGTGATGAAATGTAACACAGGTGTGGGAAATGTAATGTGGCCTGCATTGATAAATGAAGTAAATTCTACGGAAGTGATTGAGAAATAGAAAGAGACGATGCACGTGGCATCCACCCACCAAAATACCCAAACGACAGATGTTAAGTGGAAGATACCACCATCAGGACAATTGTTTTTTGCTGCATGAGGGAGGAAACCGGAATACCCGGAGGAAACCCTCGTGCAACGGGCGGGAAACAACCGGACAAAAACCCGTACATATACGCTTCCCATCACCATGATCAACCTGGGTCTCTACGAAGCCAGAGATGTAAAGCTGGGACCAGGACGCCTATCGAATCTGACGCCCCAGTACTCGCAGCTACCCGTGCACTCATTAGAGATGAATTATACCAGTGCTTCAGATAACTAAGTTGCTGTTCCTGAAATTGATAAATCAACCACTTGTGACTTTGTGCTGTCCGCCACTACTCTTCATAGTTGTTGGCTTGACCTCAAAAACACACAAAATTGGTCATTCTTCAGCTGTGGCAAACAGTTCTCCGGTGTTACAAGATAAATCACAATCCACGAGAACGCACCACATGCAAAAGCTTGATCATCACCACATCTAAAAGCTTGATCATCACCACATCCAAAAGCTTCATCATCACCACATCCAAAAGCTTCATCATCACCACATCCAAAAGCTTGATCATCACCACATCCAAAAGCTTGATCATCATAATCCTGCAGGAGTCCGCAAAAGATTCATCAGCCCGCAGGTAATGTTCACAAAGACCGTACGATCATCCCGATTGATTCCCACGCGAGATCTTTGCGAGGAAGCTGCAATATGGGCTCTCAGACCTGGGTTGTGCTGGATGCAAAAGCACAGTATCTTTTAGCTCTTTTGCTTGAAATGCTTACTTCTTGTGGCCCCTCCTGCTCGATCATTGTCTGTGCTGGGTCATACATCACCATTGTATACCTTTCCAAGCTTATCGTGGCTCACTTTTCTTCATTCATCAAAACTATAAGAGCTAATAAACTTAGAAGTAAAATAGCCTTTGTTGGGTTGTTCACATTTGCAGAAACACATGTATGTACTATGTGGACCGTGATGTATTAGCAACAAATAACTTACTCCGGCAACTGTGTGTTCACAAAAACTGTAACGTCTAGTGGTCATCGGGCTTGCAAAACGAAAAAAGGTAAACAGGTTCTCCAAGACGAGCTGTTGCAGTTGTTGAACTGGCAGGAAAACTTTCAACCTGCAAAGGGGACATTACAAAGGGGATTGCACCTAACACAAGTGTTTGTGGTGGTAAATGCTAGGAGTCATAGTGAAAATGTCTGGTTGAATTGTGGTTCTAAATCTTAATGCATGTAGGTTGATAGCTAATATTGATGATTTTCATGTGTTGTTATCTTTTGGTGTTTAGGACATGATTTTTGCGGTGGAGACTTAGCTTACCAATTACTTTACTGATTCTATGGTTACCGAGAGGCATCCGTAGATTTTTAGAAACAATCGTGTCTCCACATCTGGAGGCATGTTGGTTGTCCTTTGCAAGGGCATTCACCTTGTGCTGTCTACAAATGCTGCAGCATTATCTGTGGTTTTGTTGCCATCCAAAGCGAACTTTGTTCTGCGTTAGGGCAGAACAAAGTTCGCTTTGGATGGCAACAACACCATTTGTATACAGCACAAGGTGAATAAGGCGCGTTAGGGCGCGTGTATCTAGCGACTCGCCTTTGCATTCTCGCAGCTAGAACTCAATCGCGATGGCAAAGGTGACATTGCCATGGTAACAACGCTAAATAGATTAGCTAAATCCGACATCGTTTGAGTAAATATTTGCAGTTTTATAATCCGTGCCAATAATATAAAGAATTCCTCATGACGAAACAATTTCCTAAACGCTTCTGAACTCACGTTATTTGCTGTTGTCGTTGCGAGGCGGCAGACATAAAACCGCCGCCATGTTGGAATTTGCAGTGATTTCTAGTTTCCAGCTGCAAGAATGCAAAAGCGAGTGGTTGCGTAAACGTGCCCTTACATCCGTAATAGCTATGACGAATTGCGAGTTTCTGATATGGATAATTTCATTAATCCTTCAGTAAAACCAAAATGCTCTAACATAGTGGTTGGAGATTTCGATCTTTCAACTATTGACTGGAGCTTGGTCGAAGCTACGGATCATGTACCTCAGAGTTTCCTTGACGACACTGCCGCTAAAACTTGGTTTTGTGCAACTTGTAACCCAACCTACAAGTGGCGAGAACATCCTAGATTTGCTTTTGACTAATGATGATAGGGTCGGCAACGATTAAAGGTTTCATTTATGCCTTCAGCAGTTTCGTTTGACATAAACGATCTGCCGGTACATTTCAAATCCAACACACTGCCCATTTCTTATTGTTTAACTTACTTACGCAGCAGACCTCAAGAAAGCAAGGGAAACTTTTAGTAAAAGGGCACAGTGATTTTATTTTCTGAGGACCTACTTTTTTTTTGGGGGGGGGAGGTGTTCTTCTTCCCCTTTCCTAGTTTTTTTTAGGCCTTTTGGGCCTTTTCCGGCCCTTTCCCTGGCAGCGCCGCCAGCCTTTGTTGGCACAAAGGGCATTTTCCGAAAAGGACAGAGGCAATTCCCCCTCTGCGCCTCCGCCCCGCCCCCTCCTGTGCACGTCACTCCACACTTGTAGAGAGATTTTTGTGTTGGCTGAGTCTTCTTAAACTCGCCTTTGAACTTCGTCTAACTGGGAAGTCGCGTAATTGAAAGAACGTACACGGTAAAACAGTATAATGAAAAATTTTCTAATGTCCCTGCCTCGCTCGCGCTGCCGTTCTCGCTGCGGCTATACACACAACATCAGAAGCCGCAGCTATGTTATTGTTCATTTAGAGTTAGACGATTATCCATTATACGATATTCCTTTTTAGATGATTTTCCAGATTTTTTTTTAGGCAGATATTACACAATTATTCCGTTAGATGATTTTGCAGTTAGACTTTTGTCCGATGCTCCCTGCAAACTACAAAACGCAATAAATTCCTCGTCGATCGGACTGGGCGCCGTCGTTGCGTTGACGCGGTCAGCGTCGTCTGCTATAAACACGTTGGAACGTTGCTGCGTTAGGGCTGCTGCCATCTCGTGGATGCCTAAATAAACTTGTGGTATCACGCTTTTGGTGAAATCTGTTCGTTGCTGCGTTTAAATCATTAAAAAAATTATAAAAATGTATACCAACCACTTTCACCAAGAATTTATAGGGTTGGGGGAGGAGAATTTGTAACACTAAAAGGTCCCTATTTAAACGCGTTACATTCATTCCTACTAGTTCCATCCAAGTTTTCAGAGGGCGCCACGAAAGCCATCTCGTAATTTTTGCTCATTTGTTTGCCCAGATATAAAGTAAAATAAATTACAACTAAGCTAAACTAAAAAATAATTAAATACTAGTTAGTTTCGTTTAGGCTGAATACTGAGTAGAAATGCCCACATAAAACGTATAGCGCCCTCTATAAACTTAGACGGAGCTAATAGGAATGAATCTAAGACGTTATCGCTCGTGAAGCGCAGAAAGTGTTATTTCTTAAATTTTCTTAAGCCAAGGTCGACTGTGGTGGAAATCGTGTGCCTCGCTTCCCGGTTTAACACCAGTTCCCATGCGGGTCGAGAAATTAATGTTACTTTGTTATAATGAGATTTTGCCGATGTCGAAACATCTGGCTTGGAGCTCGGAAAGAAGACCCGTAGCTTTCTCCCAGATGACCATGTGGCAAGGGAAGAGTTCAAACACAGACACTCCTATAGATGTGTCCCGGTTAAATGTAGCAAGAGAACACTTTTGTAAAGTCACCGGAAAGCTCATGGTGGTCACCATCGCTCACCAGTGTTCCAAAACGCACGGCGAAGTATGCGTTCCCTCAGCGTGAGGTCACCGGTGAAGCATCGACTCACAAACTCCAAGAGGCGGGTTTTAAGCTGAATCTACCAAAGATGGCAGACCTGCAGTTATTCTTCGCTAGCATTATTTATGTAACCGTAATTAACGAATGGTGGAGATTTTCGTCACACAGATTCCCCACAAACCTAAAAGAACTTAACAAGTCACTCCACTATAATGTAATTACCGGTCAGTAACTCAGTACGTAATAACGTAATAACAGCGATGGCCAGTAAACTATCTGCCCCGGGGGAGTAGACAAAATGGCCACCACAAGTGGCCCATTTCATTTCTTCGAGGTCTGTTCGGCAATTGGCCAAGCAAATCACATCGCTGGATTTTTGTACGGTGAGTCTCGCCATCTACTGCCAAACAGCGGCAATTGACAAAAAGCTTAGTAAGTCACTAATTTGATCCCATCACACGGAAAATAGCTTACACGTACAAATAAATAAATTTCTTTATAGCCGTTTCCCACAAAGCTATTACATTTGTCGATTGTACATAGCTCTCAGAAAATAGTGACATATTCGTTTATCCAGAAAGTATTTCAAGGAAAAATGGCTGCATTCTTTTGTATTAAAGGTGTCGCCATCGGTTGACAGAAAGCGGCAACAAGACAAATTAATCGCATCAGCGGCGACCATATTGTCCAACTCAGTCGAGCCGCCTGGTACTGTAGTAGAGCCCTGCAATGGCTTAGCAACGCCCTTGCCAACGTAACAATAATGGTGAGCACACGTTCTCAAAGCCCTTCTTTCGTAACAATGGCCGCCATTTTACTTATGGATGCGTCGGCCACCCTCTTCAAAACTATTGATCCGTGACGTCACTTTCGATGGTATTATACTTTTAATCTGCACCTGAGCTATTAGGCGCGTTTAGAAAGGTGCTTAGACATTCATCATTGATAGCTTTTCACGTAAAAATGCAACATACAAAGTCACTTGTTAACGGCCACTGACTGTTGAAGCCTTTACGCTCTGAATTTTTATTGTGGTGTTGGACGCACAGTTTGCAACATTAGTACGATTTGGTCGCTCATGTGTATGTCCGTGCTTCACCAAACTAAGTTTCTTTAATCACATTTATGCGCATACTGACTAACAAATGCTGATTTTCGTTCGCTTCGCTCACTCAATCAGCGCATCCCCATTCAGTCGCACCTCTCGAGGTCAGCGTAAACGTATAATGAAGCTGGAATTGTTTCAAAAATAAACAAACTAAATGATAATTTCCTCATGGGAATGTTATTTCGTTCAGTGAATTGTTGCTGTCAGGCACTGAACAACTGTGGGACTTGTTATTGTCCAGGATTGATTTGTTGGGAAGAGAGATTCTTGTTGTTGGTTGCTGTTAGGATTAAGATTAAGTTAAGACTTAGGCATACGAAAAGAGCGAATGGCTATGGGCCATGGCTCTTGCAAATAAATTCAAATTCAAATTCGAACTGCTTTTTCCCCCGTTCGTTGTCGTTAGTTACTGATTGTTTCACTCCCAGATATGTTTCATTACCAAGGAATAAAAACAATCCTTATTTCCTGGAATTGGACTTCAAATTATAGTTCGTTTCGATCGAGTGAAGTCAAATCCATTTCTATTTGTGTACTTTCACAGCTGTGATTACGTAAAGAAATATTTTTTTTTCTAAATGGCAAAGCCTTATTTTTTTCAGTTTATTTTATTTTTGTGTTTGCCTCCAGGGAGAACGAACTCAACCTGGGTTATCTGACCCACGCGATGAAAGGGACAATTTAGCTGTAAAGATACAAATCTAAATTTGATTTTTGTTGTCGACTGCCAAACAATTTTTCGTTGGTTGTTAGTGCGGTGGGATATATCTTGTGCTCCTAAATTGTTGTGCCACAAAATTGTTTTACGATTTTTCGTCGGCTAACAATGCGGTTGGATTATGTACCTAGGTACAGTACCGCTCAAAAATAAATGGACAAACGCAACAATAGATGTGCTGGACCAGTCTGTTGCTGTAAACGGGGCGAGCACTTCCATTGTTTCAAAAAATAACGATACCAGTACAAATTATTACTGAGCGTCGGCTCCAGTTTTGCTTTGTATTGTTGCAAGCGCGTGAACATGGCAACAAAGGTTTGTCCATTTATTTTTGAGCGGTACTGTACATCTATGTATATCTAGGTATATCTATCTAGATGTACCTAGATAACAGATGTCATTATTGTGCCTTAAAATGGTTTTAAGATTTTTCGTCTGCTGGCAATGCGGTTGGATGTTTCTCGTGTACCTAGATTGTTACAAAGCGATGTCTCGTGCGCCTAAATTGTTGGACAGCAGTGGCCGTTTTCGTGTCCAGCTGGCCGTCCTCCCTTCAGCAAACCTGAAACAATTAATACCTCCGTTCCTATTAAATTTTCTTCGACCAAACTTGGCCATCTAGATAAGTTTGGAAGATATATTTATATACCAAAAATTATACAATTCTGCGCAAGAGTAAAAGTAGTATAGGGAGCCACACGCAAATTTGACAACCTTTCACTTCTTGTTGTTGTCTGCCACCCTTTCACACAAAAACTACTGTACCGACCTAAACTCTAAAACATGAGCTAAGACAGAAATGTCGTTCTCCTTCATCCTCAAAGACACCACTTTTTCAATTGGTCGAGCATTCCGGAGTTTTGGGATCCTGAACGACCAGTTTTATTGTTTTACACATTGTAACTAGGGAACAACGACCCATCAGAAAACGCCAGCTACAAGGCATAAACTGAAGAATAAAGAAATGCTAACAATGCTGGTGAGCCAACAATTATTCACCTGCACTTTGAGGAAACGTAAAAAAGGTACACGGATTACAAACTAAAATCCGGGTTGTATGATTGAAGTATCACTTTACTTGTCAAAATGTACACGGATAAAAATTTATGATTGACAATTTAAATAATCAGATGTAAAATTGACTCAAAACTGTGTTAAGTGCTTTGTGTTTTAAGAATATTTTTAATTCACAACGCTTAACAGATGCAAATTTCTCAATTCTACATTTAATTATTTAAATAAAAAGTCATAAATACTTATCCATGGACATTTTAACATGGGTAGATAGATAGGTTCTACCCATGATTTTAATAAGTAAAGTGAAACTTTTTCGCGGCACACTTGAATGTTTTCGTTTGTATTTTACGTTATTTACAATTTCTGAAGAGCACGTTTTCCAACAAATGGGTATTTCCAACATGGGTATTTCCGTACATATTAGTTTCTTGATTTCTTCACTGATAAAATTTTAATTTTCGTAGTTTTCGTCGATTCAAAGACCATTATAAATTCAATGGTCGACTCTCGATTGCAAAAAATAATTGAATTTACTTCTTTTCACTCCAACAATATTTACAAACATAAAATTTCACAACGAGATATCGATCAAACGAATTTGTCCCACAAGCCGGCAAAGAACGTCTCCGCCGCTTGTAGCATCCTTTTGCTAGTGTGTGTCTTATTTAGCGCTAAAACGTTCTAATCTTTAGTCTGGTTTCGCGCCACTCAATGGGATACAATTTACACAAGAATGGAATGCCTGTCTCTCGTAGTAAACTTGTTGCTTTTTTGGCGTTCGATGGCTGGCCAATGTTTCCAAATTCTCCTTGCTTCTCGAATGTGGTAATTACCGTTAATTGCAGGTAATTATATAATGACTGTTATTAGGTGTTCGAATGGAACGCTGCAGCCAAACCTAACACACTTGATGTTTTCGTTTATTATTTTACGTTATTTACAATTTCTGAAGAGAACGTTTTCCAACAAGATAATTTCCAACAAATGGGATTTCCGTACATGTTAGTTTCTTGGTTTCTTCACTGATAAAATTCTAATTTTCGTAGTTTTCGTCGATTCAAAGAATGGGGACAAGCAAGCATCATTTATAAATTTTTTATTTACACAAAATCTAAGTAATGTACACAACTCGAAAAGTTTTAACATTATAATAATTTTAGCAGATGATGAGCACTTCACTTCGTCTCTGCTTTACATAATTATTATTATGATTCGGAACATTTCAGGAAGGGTTGTTTGTTTGTGTTTTTACAAAAGGGAACACTTAAAAAAGGGTACCCTTTGTAAGAAATCTGGACTATTTTTCGTTTATAGGCCACATCACATTTTTTTTTCGGTTTTTATTGCTAACAGTGAAGCCATTCCGACTTTAGGAATGCAAAAAAACATGCATGTCGTAAATATTTTCATGATTTATCGATATACCATTCTAAAAGTATAAATGATTAAATAATATACAGTATCTTTCAGGGATAAACGAGAAAACAGTCTCCATTAAAGACTGGCCTTTTGAGAATACAAGATACACTAATCTGAAAAAAAAAAAAGAAAAGACAACTATGGGACTCGAACCCAGGACTTACCGCATATGAATCCGGCCTGGTTAGAGGAAGTCCTGGCCGGGTCGAGTCCCAGACGGGGCAGTTGTCATCAGATTAGTGTATCTTGTATCCGCAGAAGGCCAGTCTCAGTATAGATGAATTTATTTAGCCATGACTTTTTTTTTTGTATTTTAAAAAAGCTTTATTTCAAAGTGATATAATTTACCCAATTGCTATTAGTTGCGGCAACTCAGCTGAAAACAAAGGTCTCTCTCAAAATTCAACTTAACTGCAGTTAGCAGGCACTTCATTCAAAGTTTCAATGAAATATTTATAAAATTCCGTGATCGCCATACTTCGTACGCTTGCTTGTTTTATAGTTGTCGTCGGCTATACAATTGTAGGCTTTTTTTTTAACTTCACCCCCACGTATCCCTATATTTGAAAAAGCCCAAAATTAATCAGGAAAAATAATTCAGAACTTTATTTTACATCGTATTTTACCTAAAAACAGTTTGAATAATATAATTTATGTATAGTCAAAGCAACACGCAATCACATTTTTAGGGCAGGCCCTGTATATATAAGGAAATCAAATTATATGAGGAAATTTGTTTTTTGCGGTTTTTATTTTCCAAAAGTTGTATTCAAGACATTTTTCAAGGAATTTCAACCAGGTGTTCACCATGTAGAACACACATGATGTACAAGAAGAAAAAAAAAGAAGAAAAAACTAATTACTGGCGGACTTTAAATCTAATTTTTCCTTTCCCCCTCAATTTATTAATATTTTTATATTACTGCATCATCGAACCGCATTCAATGGAAGTTAATTTGTTTGGTCACACATGCTACATAAGAAATGGCCTGGCTGCAGGCTATTACTGACATTAGATAAGTAACCAAAAAAAAAATCCCTGAACACATTTCCCACCATCAGAGAAAGACTTCAATCATCAAAATCCTGGAAAATCAACAAAGACGTTGTGGAAGTTCTTAAAAGTCGTAGAAAGAAAAACTTGGCGCCAAATTCGAACAGTCTACTGAATAGCCACAAAATTGTATACTTCTTGATAAAAAAAAAAAGCCGCTTGTGAAAATGAGGTTACGTTTGAATTCTGCGTTTTTAAATTAAACAAAACTAAAAAAAACCCTTCCAGAAAAGACCACGTGACTTAAAAAGTGTG
The DNA here is from genome assembly GCA_023313725.1 of Lithobius niger. Classification (NCBI taxonomy): domain Eukaryota; kingdom Metazoa; phylum Arthropoda; class Chilopoda; order Lithobiomorpha; family Lithobiidae; genus Lithobius; species Lithobius niger. The sequence continues at coordinate 35,833 of JAHWFP010233094.1, read as the reverse complement.
GATTTCTGGAAAAATGCCGTTATTTTTCGTGACCCCTAAAGAGAAATCTGTATATCGCCCCTCCCCCCCCCCATTACGAAAGGCGTATTATGCACATTGGGCACCCAACACGTCCCCCTTTTAAACCCCAAATACCCTTATTTAACCCCCAAAATGGCTTTTTTTTTGCCATTACTCATCTTCGAGGAACACCTGCAAGATTTCGAGAACAAAACTAACATTTATAACTTGGCGAAAGTAGAAAGGTATCTAATAAAAATGCGTCATCAATAAAATTTGTTCATTTACCCTTTTTTTTACTCAAGTGTTCCCCCCCTCTCCCCCCCAACTTTTTTTTGAAAGTCTGCGTACGCCTATACCCTTGTCTACGACCTTTTCTATTTACCATTTTTTTACCTTCTAAAAGCTAAAAGTTTAGTTTGAAGAAATATCTTGAAGTTTACTTTGCCTAGATTTTCCAATTAAATTTTTTTTTGATGGAATAATAATACCATTATATCTATACCTAGATATAATGGTCAGTCCATTGTTTGGAGAAATTAAGAATATTAATTCAATCAACAGTGATAAGTAATTTCTACAACCGTTTCATCATCATGATATTCGATTAAATCGAATTAATCGGGGTGTGGTTGGTCACTGAAGTCGAAATTGTTCCATTGTTACTGAAAGCCGAAACGTCACGTATTTCACAAAAGTCGTCGTTAAAAAATAGCAGTTAATCAAAAAAATGAGCATTGTTAAGTTTAGTCATGCATGGCTCCCTCAAATCTTAAGGCTGTTATTGATCTTTGCTAGGCTGCCAAAAATACGTCCAACATTCTACTTCAGTTCGCCAATAAACATGACAAACTGTTTGAGAGTTAAATTACATGAAATTTTTGGTAACAGATTTCGTTTTGCAGCAAGAAAAATACGAATCATCTTTTTAGTTTTGGCTGACTTTTCCACCAAGAAATCGGATTTTGCTCCGGTTAACTGAGCTGAAAATTTGTGGCGCATCCGTGGCAGATACAAAGGCAACACAGCAACAGTCTTTGGCACAAGTACGAAGTCACGCCTATGAGATTTAAGAGAACCATGGTTTTGTTTGACGTTGTTATTTTCATCGGATGTGGCCTATCACGAACATCATGTTAAATATACATTTTAATTTATGTAAAACAATGTTGTACTGTTACAAATGACCGACAACACTCAGGATTGTTGTGACCACAAACAAGACCACAACACGAAACAAATTAGTCATCTACTTCCGTCGTTGAAGTATACATTAAATTGAAATCCTGACTGCTGCAGCCAATCATAGAACAGCGCTCCCTCTTTACAAGGCAGTTTGTAATTACTGTAATCTAATCGCAGTAATGGCCTTATTACTTCTGGAAAAAAAAAACAGCATGAAAAGCTAACTAAACCAGTAAGAAGAAGTTGTAAGAAAAAAGTTGTATGGTTGATTCAAGGCTATCAATGGCGACCGGAACAAGGTTAAAACCAAAATAACCTATACCACACGCCATGGCTGTTTGCTGTGACGTGCATATCACGTGACTGGGCTAGTCCAATCAGACGGCCAAACAGCCGTTGTTCTCGTTCGTCATTGGCTAACTCTTGGTGACGTCACGGCAACCAGCCTTTGCGCATGGTTTAACCAAGTTTGAAACGAACAGGAGCAGGCTTAGCAATCGATTACTTGGTTCTGGTAATCTGCATCTCCTTGGCTTTTAGTTTTGCATCACACTGATTATATATGTAAAAAAGTTGAAACATTCACTTTAATATTACGACAGTAGCACCTACTATTGAATTTACCGTTAAAATGTTGGGTTTAATTTTCGACATATAATTGTAGCTTCGTCAAATTAATAACATGACGAACAGTAAGTGAGGGATTCTCATCAGCGTTTGACTGAAACAGGAGGTTAGCTGATCCCTTTAAGGGCTTGTTTACGTAACGACTCACCTTTGTATTCCCGCAGCCAGAAACAGGGTAGGCTATAATATTCTTATTACAAGTTTCGCCTCCTAAGAGAACCTGACATGTGCTGCCTTCTGGTGCCGTTGATGAAAGCAGGTATTATTTTATGACGGGTTTTCAGAAAATCGTCACTGCCTACTAATCTACTCTGGCTAGAAGCTAGAAATCATCTGAAATTCCAATGGCGGTGGTTTTAGCTCTGCTGGCCTGCAACGAAAACAGTCAATATGTGAGTTCAGAAGCGACTGGGAAAAGTGTTTCTTCAAGGAAAATTATTTATCTTATTGTCACGGATTATAAGAATGCACGCATTTACTGAAATGATGTCGGGTTTAGCTAATCCAGGTAGCGATGTTACCATGGCAACACACCTTTGCCATCGCGATTAAATTCTAGCTACAAGAAAGCAAAGACGAGTAGTTGCTTAAATGAGTCCTAAAAGTTAATTAAATCTAAATAGTACAGATGTGGCAGTTATTAAAACCATTGCCACCTTTCCAGTCGGAAATCAATTCTGGAACAGGAGCACCCGAAGTCTTTACAGTCACACACTGCCGTATCACTCTTCAAGTCGCAGTCGGAAAATTCAAAGTCGGCAAAGTCGCTAATAGTTTTCAAGAGTGGTACTAGAAAAAACTGATTAAACATTTGATATACAAATTGCGTTCACTTTTCGCATAACCATTGAGTTAAACGAGTCCTTCTTCCCTGGAATTGGAGTTCAAATTATAGTTCGTTGCGTTCGAGTGAACTCTTAATCCGTTTTCATTTGTGTACCTTGACAGCTGTGAGTATGGGGATAGGACCTCTAATGGGTTTTCTTTTATAAACGACGAAGCCGTTTTTTGTTCGGTTAATTTTATTTTTGTTCGCGATTTTTCAGATGAGGGCGTAAACGAAAAATATTTTGTTAGTTACAGAATTATGCCTGATTCAGATACGTTTAGAGTACAGATGCTCCACATTGAATGAAAGTCTTTCATTAGATCCAAGTTTTTAGTTGTAACATGCCTTTGAACGGCTTTAAATCAATTCGTTTTGCAGCAATCGTGTAAATGGAGCTCGCGCAGGTATGGCCATCGTACTCAGGAAGTAGTCAGTGAAAGCACTGACGCGCGGGGAGTCCTTATTTTTTGGGTTTGGGCCTAAAAAAGATGTTCTATGCACTAAGTAAAAACCTATTCACGCGCTCATGAGAACCACCTAATTAACTTTAAGCGGCCTAATTATTCGTCTGTTGCCTAAATTAGAGCCAGCATCAAAGCCTTTTTTTTTAGGAGTACACACCAACTGATTTTTCCTATAGAGATATCGCTTGAAAATCTGTCATTTCTTTATAAGGTAGATTAATATTTCAGTAAAAAAAAGGAAAACTGGTCAAGTTATGTAACCCGTTAAATAAATACAGATGCAAACCTGTTTACTTTGCCTTTTAGACTTAAAATGTCAGACAGCCTAAGCAGGAATTGAACCCACGACGTTTGAGACCAAACGCCGAGGTCGCACCTCTGAGCTTTAATGACACGGCCTCAGTAAAGAGGCTTGCATCCGTATTTATTTAACACTTGTCGAGTCCATTTGGCTTTCCGTCCTGATTAGTAACCCGTTAAACGCTGGCGCAGAATCTTAATGCTATCCAGAACTACCCTTGTTCCTAACGCAAATACAGCTTTATGAGCTCCTGCTCACAATTATTCGTTTTGAATTCGTTTTGAAATTATAAAAAGCTTTGATTCGAATTTCTGGCACAATTAACATGATGGTGCTTTCAGGAAACCCAAAAAAAAAAATGAACCAAGTGATAAAGATGTAAGCTGCTGTAGCCGAAAATTCTACGATTTTTGTTGTTGTTGTTGTAGTCTTCTTAACTTCCTGTTAAACAAATGTTCCTGTGGAATATAAATCATTGTTAACATCCAAACTATCGTCAAGTCTGTTAAATTATTTAAAAATATGATGTTTTTCGCACAAGGCAGAATTAATTACGCCGGACAACAACTACCCTCACGAAACCAATTAAAAGTAGGCCCTAAAAAGTTCAGGATCGTAAAAGGTTTAGGGCCGGTTCCTAACGCAGTCCCGTATGTTTGTTGGTGGCCAGTAAAGAGATTTGAGCCGGCGTCCACTGGCTCTGGAGGCCAGAATGAACTGGACTGCTGCTGACCACTTGGTTGGCCTCCTCTCCTCACCACACACAAAAAGTTCACGTTGCAAGTGAGACTACAGCAGCGCTCCTTCTAGAGTTAAAACAAGTTTAAAATTAAAGGCGGAAAGGAGCAACATGAATTAAAAAAAATACAGATGCAAACTTATTTACGTTACCTTTTGGACTTATATGTCAGACTGCCTGAGCGGGGAATCGAACCCACGACCTTTGAAACCAAAGGCCGAGGTCCTACCGCAGAGCCATTTTTTTTCACCATTTTGAAAAATGTTGAGCAATTCAGTTCAAAGTGGTACAAATACAGTTAAGAAAATTTTGACCATGCGTAAAATTTCTTAACCAAACGAATTTCACCTATGGTTTCAACGAAACGGCCCTAAACTATTACCATAATAACATATTAGTTCCGCACACGAATATAACTTATTGTTGTAGGAACTGATTATAGTAAAATATTTCTTTTTTTTTGTACAAATATTCTAAGACTCTTTTCTTTCATACGCATGTAATATTAACTGCACTCGAATAAACACATTTGTAAAATCTATCAATACATTCAATACAACTATTACGCATCCGTAATCAAACGAAACAATTTTGCGCAATTAAAAAGAAATACGTACAGTGCACAAAGAGGAAGCGCTGTTACACTTTCAGTACACAAAATTGACCCATTTGTTCACAACGAAGAAATTCTGCACAAATGCTTCACGTATCATAAACTTGAAAAAATATTTTATCGAAGGATATGCTTCACATCTATTCCCTGAGCAAACACTCGGATTGTTTTATTATTTATTGTATTTTTTTTTTCATTTTATTCAGTAATTAATTTTTACCTAAGCAATAATAGCGGCTGCGTATCTAAGACGGATTTTACCTGCCACCAAGTACTTCAAATCCATTTGAAAATATTAGGCAGGCTTGTTCGTAATAAATCTTATTACGAACGGCAAATTACTAGGCATGATAAGATTTCTTAATTAAACGAAATCTGAAGTTGGAGTTAAAATTCCTAAATTCCAGACTGCAAATAAACTACTAGTTCGCTGTATCTAATTAAGTGATTTCTAGGTCGATTAGTCCGTTCCATCATTTTTGTTCTTTTCAAGTGACCGTTCAAGTGAGGTAAATAGCTCATCAAGTAACACAAGTTGTATCGCCTTTGTAACAGGGGTTGGAGATTGGCAGTTAAGGGTGTCGGTGGCCGAGCTCCCCCCCCATGTTCACCCCCCCCCAAAAAAAAACCTACACCCTTTTCTAAAATTGACGTTCTGATTATTACCATGTTGCATTAAAAATTGTAGTGTACCGCAAAAACAAAGATGCACCTAAGTTTTTTTTTTACTTTTGTATTTTAATGGCGTTGTATATATTTCATCTTTGGTCACCATAGCTGAGGAAGAAGTGCAACCAAAGCTTCGAAAATTATTTAAAACCATTGTTTAACGGGCTGGGTGACAAATCAAACTTAAATTTCATTACGAACTCAAAGAAGGACATGTGCTTTTACAAAGCGTGAATTGGTTATGGCAGCTGAAGGGGGGCAGAGTTGACCCATCTCTCTGGAGAAATTCATCTATTGGGAAACTAAAAAAGGAGCCCCTCAGAGTCCATGCTGGAACTTCCAGCAACGATTATGTAAGAAACTATACCCAGCATACTCAGTAACTACAGGATCTAATCTGGCCTATTCTAGACATTCTCTTGGTTTGGTTTCTGAAATGAACGGAGGTTTCTTGGATCAAATCCCCAACCATTTTATGATGAGGGTACCAACAGTAAAGTGTCGCCATATAATCGTTGTCTTCATTCACCCCTTTTAAAGACAAATAATCAAAACAGTGAATCGCATCTTTCCTCTTCCAAGCCTATGTGGGGCCCTGGTGCTAGTTGCGGCTGCGAACGCCTCTGTTAATGCTTTGCGTGCGACGCACCACGAAGGCAAAGCATTATCAGAGATATACCGGTGCACACATGCGTTTGCACACATACCTGCGTCGACGTTGCGGTACCGCACGTCGCTCGTGCGTTCGTTTCGCACTGCTCTTTCCCCCGTCAACGCAGCGGTAACGCAGCGTTGAAAAAAAAACGCACCTACGTCTCTCAGTATACCGTGTGTGACTTGAACGGTACAAACATCCGTCGTTTATCGCAAAAGCGTTACCGAAAATGGCGTCCAATTTCGAAGAAACAGTCATGGAATTGTTTATTGGTCTTATTTGTTCATCTGGATTTTATTTTTTACTTGGGCCGATCCTACACCTCCCGTGTCCAACACGTTTGGCGATGCCATTGGGGGCCATAGAGTCCCTGCCAGGTCTAATCTTGGTGGTAAGACATTCGTGTCCCATACCTAATCCCCTCACCTTCCCTTGGCTAATCTGTATCATTATGTGTGATTGTCTTCTGTATTTGAATTGAGGCTGGCTGTTAGCGATCTTAGGGTCCTTGGCAGACCTGTTGCTATCGTGACAAAATTGTTATTATTATAAAGAACCTCCGCGAAATATGAAATGTTGCTGCAGAAATTATTGAAGACTCATTGGGAAGTAATTAAAGAACTAACCCGAATTTTTTAGTTAAGCTGCAAAAAATATATTTCCCTTGTACGTCTTAAATCAGTAAATGAATGTTCCAAATATCGTCGCATTGGTTTGAATATATATTTTTTGTACACGAGGTAGGTGAAAAAGGCAATATCGTCTCATTGGTTTCAAAATATAACTTTTTGTACACTGGGTTAGCAACATGGGTTGTGGCCGAATGCGTACCGTGGCGGTTCACGGTCAAGTGTGCATTGTTTGCTAGCGTCAACACAGATGCAACGCATCGTCACCGCGCGTTAAAAAAACGCATGTGTGCATTGATTGGCTTCGTCAACGCGCGGTAAAAAAAAACTCATCTGTGCATCGGGCCTTAGTAGCCGCAACTACCGCCTGGGTCTCACGTAGGCTTGAAAGAGGTAAGATGCGACATTTTAACTTCCTAATCTATGGCAGTGCCCTCTGTTTACCAGGGTTGGAAATAATCCTTATTATTTTAAAATAATCGAATTAATCAAATTATTTTGAATATAATCGGAATATTTTGATTATAATCGAATTATTTTGATTATAATCAAGATTATTTTGATTAAAATCAGATTTTAATAACGCATAAGATTACAACAATGATTATGACGTAGTTAAAGTTGCTAGAGTTTGCTCTATTTCTTACTTGGCATTTGCTACTGCCAAAATGCCAAAACGTATAGAGCACTGACATTTGCCGCCATATTGGCACCAGTATGGGTTTTGGAGGGCATACCTACAAGGTGCACTACATAAAAATGGAGAGAAAAACAACGGAAGAGCGGTTTCTTAGGCTTAAAATAACGTTGTTTTCTCCAACAACAAAAATCGCGCGTTTTATAGGTCTAAGAAATCACTTTTAACAGCATCGGCTTCAGTATGACGCCCTTCTGTTTCTCTCTGCAGTGCCCCTTGCAGCTAACCCATTAAGGCTCCAGCATAGAGTTATATACAATAATACTACGTCGTGTCACTGCTCTATAGATCTCTTAAATATTAAAAGTTTATTACGTGATTACCATGTATAAATTTCATTGTTAACATGTGCACCACAGTAGCTGTTATTACAGTAATAATATTTCGTAAATGCGGTGTAGGTGTTGTGGCACAATGACACATTCCTCACACATGAGACGATTAAATGAACACAGTCACATCAGATTCATTCGCCGCCTAGAAGTAATAAATTGCAAAGTCCTTTAGTTTCTTTTCCTGGATTTAAGGGTTTGAATATTGCCGTTAGTTTTCCTACTTTGGTTGTTCTGGTCGGTTGCATGTTTTTGTATGGATTAGGTCAAAAAAGTAGAAGACATACTTCCTGACTGCAGAAGTTTCAACAGCAGATTATTTTATTTAGAGTTGTTTCAGTTCTTTTGTACTTTTATACCAACAGTTTTATGTCAACCTGGTCCTTGATTATAAACAAGTGAATTTCAATTTTAATCAAGTGATTATAATCGTAACAACCCTGCTGTTTACTCGACAGCTTTGTATAGCTAGAGCCAATAGAGCATTCATAATGACGTCATGTAACTCTATACTACAGCCAATAATTGGGCTAGCTGCAAGGGGCACTGGATAAACATGGAGGGGAAAAAGAAGGGCGTCTTACTGAATCCAATGCTGTTAGATCGGATTTCTTAGGCCAAAAACGCGCGATTTTTTTCGATTTGTTGGAAGTTGCTGAAATTTTTTAGCAAGTGGAAAATGTGGAATCTTTTCTTTTCCAATTACAGCCTGGCAGCGTAAGGGATTGGAGAAAACAACCTGTTTTTATACCTTAGAAATCCGCTCTCAAAGCACTGACTTGACTGGAAGTGCCGTTGTTTTTGCCTCCATTTTAATCTAGTGCCCCTTGCAGCTATCTCTCCACATGCCAGCCTCGTAGCCAATATGGCGTGATTGTCGCTGCTGTATACGAAGCGATGTTGTCTTATTACCGTTTAAATTCGGTAAAGTAAGTTCTGCAAATATATATTACGGCGTCCTTCTTTAAGAATCTGCCTTTAAGGGAAAAATGTAGTTCGTTAACGATGTTCTGCGTTAATGACAGTCGTTGTTTCGTCCGAATTCCTGCTAAAATCCAGAGGCGTTCCCTCTCCTTCATCGTTCATTTCCACCCTCTTGGTCGTTTGGTTTTACGTCCGTCGTGGCCGTAATAAGTTTTTCACCGACGTTCGCATGTCAACATTTATTTTCGCTTTTTGCCTGGCAACGGCAGCCGGCGAGTCTCATAAGGGCGGGAAAGACCACGTTTTCCCGTTGCCATGGTAACGGCAGAAGCAGCGCGCAACGCCATTGGTCGCTGGCGGCAAAGACAAAAAGATAAATCTAGTCATAATACGGTTCGTCGATACGACGGTGGCCTTTCTCAAGGGCGCCTTGTTTGCTTGGAAAATAGGAGTTATTTGATAGGAGGCCAAAACTTCGGAGCCAATTTATTGTTTTGAAAACAGAGGCGTCTTTCTGCGTAAAATGGAGGCAACTGCAGGGCTAACTTTTAAAGGGGCAGATTCGTTGGGCTTTCCTATCAGTAGCGGCACTAAGAAAATTTTCAGGGGGGGCACACATTTTCTTCAGCTTTCTAACAGTATTTCGAAGATTTATGAATTAATTTACTCATCAAAAAATGCCTGTACGATTAAGCCTATATGGAACCTGGAAAGGGGGGGGGGGAAGAAGAAGAGATTTTATGAAGTAATAAATAAAATTTTGTCTATTTCAACATTTGAATAAGAAGAAAATCTACAAGTTCGTTACTGTTATTTTTTAGCATCAGCATAAAAACCGGTTTGGTTTTTGATCTTGTGTGAGTGCTAAATTTTTTTTGGGGGGGGGAGACACCCAGGGGGGCACACCCGAAATCTGGGGGTGAGTATGAAGTAAAAAGTACCGACTGATTCCGTTTTTGTCAGAATCATGAAGACTTTTTTTTTTATTTCTCTTTTCTTCCGTTTTTGGTACTAGTTTCATACTGTTATTTCCAACTTAAGCCCATGTTTTTTCATTTTCGGCAGGGTTCATGGTTGAGCGTGGTTCATTTTAGCCCTCACATGGATAGTTGGCGTAAGGAATCATTTTAAAAGAGGTAATTTTATGTTTGACGAACTGTCATGGCCGCTCCCCCTTCCCTCCGTTATTTCTGAAGTTACCCCACCAACGCGTTCACACTTTCGAGAATATAAATTCATTTTTCTAAACCGTTTTTCTATTGCGAGATTACTATTGATAAAATCAAATAGGAATAACAAACACTATATCTAATTTCGAAGCGATATCTTTGATTGTAAGGCTCCTGGAAGCAATATTTGCAACGAAGTTTTTTTTTTTTGGGCAATACAGTATATATTTATACATTATACATATTTAATCATTGTAATAAAATCTAATTTAAGTAAAATTTAATCAAACTTGATTGTACTGGCATATGAAGCATAACTTGTGCAGAATTTCTCCCCGAACATCAACACTTGTATGTAAAATTTACTAAGTATCCCGCATTTGCTAGCATTTTGTTTCTGATACTCCAGGCGTATTGGTACAAGTACTGCTTGGCTGTTCTAAGGAGGGAACAATCAGACATATGGATTCAGTTTGATTATTATCGTTGTCTGCGACTACATAGTTCCGTAAGCTCACTTCACCTGTGGATAACTTTCTAACGGCTGCAGGCAAGGTGCACTCACTCGATCCGCTTTTGCTACTGAACGTGAACGCCGAAGCAGTATGTGGAGACAGGGATTCCCTCCTGGAATGTGGTCTCGAATTTGGTAGCAGTCCCCATTCCTTGAGGAGCTGGTCCCCATTGAGAGATGGATTGCGGGGACTGCTACTGTAGCTAAATGGAAATTCCCATTCGCTAATAACGTGTGAAGCGTTAGAATTACTGCGGGAGGTTCTGGCAGCAGACCCGGGAGGCACAAGACTGTCGCCCAGAAACCGCGATCCTCTCCGCGAAGAATTATGGAAACTCGCTAACGACAGAGGGGTTTCTTTAGTCTGTGGCGAACACTGATTAACGCTTTCGCTTCCACCCCCACTAGCGAGACCGTCGTAATGGCACGAACTTGGTGGAGTTTCCGGAACGTAGTATCCTTGGCTAACAGCCCCGTCCATTGCACAGCTATCCGTCAGACGAGCCTGGAAATGGGCGTATGAGTGAAAGTCCTCAGAAGTACGGTAAGGGACCGCTGCCACACCCCCTCTTGGCAAACCAACGTTGTTGGACATCATGTGATTGACCATTGCCATTTTCTTGTCCGCTAACACGGTATGAACATCGATGGGAAGTCCCGAATCTCCGGGTTCCTCTACCATCGACTTCATGTATTTTCTACGCCGACGTCCTTTGCATTTCGTCTTGTAGAGCAAGAAGAGACAGAAGAAGCCAATGAGGCCTCCGAGTGTGGCGGCAATTCTCACTCCCGTTGTAGAGTCGTACGTCTTGTAGAATTCTTCGCGGATGGCATTGCGGTTTTTCGGTGTGGCCGACTGGATGTGTATGGTGCTCCGGTACAGGGGTTCGTTGTAACCATGGTCGCGCAGAACGGCACACCCGTGGCAGTTGCTGGAGTTGGGGTCGCTCGCATTGTGGTGGCCACTGGCCATTGTCGCCGAACAACGGCACTTTTACGCACGCAACTTTCTGACACAGACACTGGAGAACTTTTTGTGATTCTCTGGCCCACCACAAGAAGAAAACTTGTTCATCTCCAAATGGCACGACGTGAGATCTTTTCTCTGTACCACTGAAAACCACACTAGTTATAAACTTTGGAGTAACAACAATTTAAAATGTAACACACACACACACACACACACACACACACAAATGTGCTCCTGTAACACAACAGCTGCAGAATATGTATTGCACTGATAAACTTGTAACACTATAACACCACTTCTTCGTTGTAGCACTAGTTGTCTCTAGCGAATCATAAAAGAAGTGATTCGTTTCACAATCGTTAATTAGCACCAGATTTTCGTTGCCATAAAATTATAACCCATAGAAAACCAACAGCCAAACATTGCTAACAACAAACTGGGATTTTTTTTTTAATAAATTGATGTGTAAGATATCTTTTTGTGGGCGACGCACTAAATCACAGCACTTTTTGTTGTCTACGTAAGTGACGAATTCAACGCACTGCAGAAACACGACCTTACGAAGACGTTGTACTTGTCACTTAGTCACAAAATAACACTTATCTTGTACGAAACTGAGTGCAAAAGACACTCAGTTTAAACTTAGTCCACAGCAACATTCCTTTCTTGACTGTTGTTGTTTCGTCTTTTAAAATCCATTCGTGCAGGGAAATTCACCACCTTTACTGACGGGCTCAAAACCGAATATGCAAATTCTACTTGGAAGTAATGCTGTCGAGGCTAGACTCGTTGGTCCAAGTAGCTTTCATCATTGTAAATTGCTTGTGAGGGAGGTTCTTGCCTCTCTTGCACTTGCTGCGGGGCTTTGCAATTCTCAAGAGGGCGATAGACGTCGCTGTGGTTCCGGGATGTGGCCGTTATGGAGAGCTGCAACCCCTTTCGAGGCAACCAAACAGAAGGACGACTTCATTTTCCGGTAACAGCTTTCGAACACTCGCCGTCTCGCTCCGTTGTTGCTGTGTCCATTGCGTTGTAATGTGTGTGTGTGGCACCATGCCACATACACACAGCTGCTGACGTATCCATTTTAATGTTTTTTATTTTATTTTATTTTTTTTTTTCAAATCGTTGTCTTCGATTCAAGTCTGGCTGAAGTTGCTCGATGAGCCATTTATGGGGGAGTGTTTATGCCTCTTATGTTTTTAACGATGGCGGTTTCGTGACGTTTATGATGTAGTTAAAGATGACTGCTTTTTGGCAGCTTGTGATGTACTCATTAAAATCCACTGCTCAGTGACTCGTCCGATCGCTCACGTAGCAGAATAGCTCACATAAATGCATTCGAAAATGTGTCACATTTGCAATAAGTTCATTTTTTTATTAACCACTGTTCAGACGATGTTAATATAGTGACTGACGAAGAAACCAACAACGAAATTCTGTTGATGAGGACATTCCTTTGTTTTTTTTAGCCGACAAGACATCCATTTTACAAAAATCTCTTCTAAATCTTCGTCGATTTGAACCAATAGAACATGTAGCGATGGTAATCGACGCTAAAATAACTTGGCTAGTAAAAATGTATCGGTTTGGGCTGGATCACCATTAACGGTTTTTATTACTGTTTAAACTTGATGTTCCCAGGTTATCCATTTTCCAAAAAAGAAGGCTTGGACGAGGTCATTCGGAGAGTCTACTGTAGGCTGGGCAATGAAGATAAAATCACCACTTTTGCTGATAAACTTCGTCTGCCGTTGACGTTTGTGACTTTAACGACCGATTTGGTGTCCAGCTTGGTAATCCTACAAAATCCGGAGGCTGTGATTGCGTCAGAGGATTAGTGGGTGCTGGCATCGGGGCCAACATCGTCGAGGACCCCGGGGTGGAAGGCCTTGTTGTTGCGGTCGCCAGTGGGTCGATGGAGGTGTGCGCTGGCAGAGACGGATAGAGCTGCTTTTGGGGGCTGCATTTTACCTCATCTGTCAGACTTCATTTCTGAAACATAAATCAGAGAAAGAAAAAAGAATAAATAAACGAACCTGTGCGTAAACGGAATGTTTAAACAAGCAAACAAGTTACAAGTTTAAGAGAGCACATTCGTAAATAATCGGACAGTTAAGGGAGCGATTTGGTTTTATCTGTCATCACTTCAGTGCCAACACACGTCAGTTAAACGGAAGTCGTACAGGAACCGGACGGGTGTGTGCTTTCTATCAAACTTGACAGTTTCTCGAAACAAAGAATAATAAATGTTAGCGGCTTTCACCGCCGCCTTCTTACATAATAAACAAAAAGAAAAAATAAACGAAGCGGCTGCATGACTTGTAGAACAGAAAACATTCTAAACGAAGCTGGAGTCATCCCCATATTTGCGGTTTTTTCCCAACCTGAGATTGTTACAAAGCAACATTTTATGATGCGCGGTGCGATGCAGGAACAGGAGCTTCTTACTCCATGCCTGTCAGTTTCCTCGACAGATTTTGTACCCATTAAATAAATACAGATGCAAACGTATTTACGTGGCCTTGTAGACTTGTATGTCAGACTGTCTGAGGGGGGAATCGAACCCACGACCTTTGCAACCAAAAGCCGAGGTCCTACTGCTGAGCCATACTGATATGTATCACCCGAGGCCTTTGGTCTACATATAAGTCCAAAAGGCAACGTAAATATGTTTGTATCTGTATTTATTTAACCATTCTAACCCGATTGGCTTTCTGTCCTGTTTAATTTCGTACCCATTGTTCGATTCATTCAACATTTCTATGCTTGTAAATTTAGCTCGTAAATTGGCAGAGAAGTGACAATAGCGCCATACCGTAGATTAGAAAGTTAACTAGATATAGCATCCTACATCTTCCTGTGTTATGCAAGGCCCTAGTGGTAGTTGCGGCTACTAATACCTCTGCCAATGCTTTTGCTTTCGAAGCTACCTGAAGACAAAAGCATTATCAAAGGTATTAGTAGCCGCTGCTACCGCTAGAGTCCCGCGTGGGACTGAAAGACGTAGGATGCTATATCTAGTTAACTTTGTAATCTATAGCCATACTGGCGCGAGGCAAGCATCTGGAGCCGGCCGTTGCGCTAGCTGCAAGGTGCACTGGATACAAATGGAGGTAAAAAAAACAACGGCGTCTTTTAGTCCATCCGATGCTTGCGATCGGATGTCTTAGGCCTAAACAACGATGTTTTGCCCAGTGCCTTACGCTGGAAACATATTTTAAGGTTTTAAGTCGGAAAAGAAAAGTTCAACTTGCTGAAAAGTGCAACACCTGCCAATAAATAAAAAAAAAAGTTATCATTTTTCAGGTCCAAGAAACCTGCTCTCAAGCATTGGCTCGACAAACTACGCTATAAAGTTTTATCTCCGAGTATATCCAGTGCGCTTTGCAGTTAGCTCAACGACAGGCTCCATGTTAGTCTCGTTTATTAGCCAGTGTGGTGTTGTTGTTGCTCTATAGAATTGGCTAGAGATTTCGGGAATTTTTGACTCCCACATATCAAAATTAATCAGAACATCTTCTGGTAAATTATCAGAAATTAATGTATAAATAAAATATGTGACACACAAAACGCAGTCTAAAACCGCGCCCGTCACGTAGTTCTGTAGTTGAAGACATTGACATTGAAAAGAAACTTCAAGCCATACATCAACAGTGTACATCTTTACGGCTTTTCCATTTTGCTAATTACTCAACAAATTATTATTCATAATTATTAGGGGTTGTGACGAACTACCCAAAGACTAACCATTCCTGATTTAAGAATAAAAAGCCCTTATTAAGAGGTGTAAGTTTTTGTTTTTAAAGCCAAAAAGTGGAGGCATAGGCAAATACAGAAAATACTCGACGTTTCGAGTTAAATCTAACTAATTTTCAAGAGTCACTAATATAAAATGAAATAAAAATGATTTAAACTATCAATTCACTTTTAATTAAAATGTGTCCTTTGTGACAGGCGAAACTGTCAGAACATCGTCAAATAAAGCAAGAAATTCAGCAAAACCAACACAAGTCAGAGAGGTTTTAAATGAATCTGGATGCACACTTATTTACGATTGTATTTAATTTATTTATAATATATATTGACGATTGTATTTAATTTATTTATAATATATATTTATTGTTTGTTCACAGCTACATTTAATTTCACGCGTCCAAAACCACAATCGTAACTAGGAGCAGAAGGGAGAAGGGAGAGGGGGAGCAGGAGGGGAGAGGGGTAAGTGTCTCTCCAGAAAAGGCTGACGGGGACGTAGTTAGAGCCAAGAAGTTTTATTTAGCATACTTTTTCTGAATATTTTTAAACATGTTGACTTTTTTCCAAACAAATACGCAAACTAAGCACACATAATATCGCAGTCATCTTGACCAAGACAAGAAAATGCAAGCTAGTTTGACTTCCACATTATTTTTTTCTCTCCAGCAGGTGTATATATGGGAGCGCGTGACTCTGCCCCTCCAGAAAAAAATTCTGAGAAGCCGCTTTATATTACAGGGTTTAACGTTGCTTTCGACTACTACAGGCTGAAATTGTCAAACTTATTACAAAGAAAATGCTTCTTGGTTCTCTAACGCACGAAGGAAAATAATGCTCTTACTTTTCTCTATGTTTATTATATTTGTGGGGAGTTGGGGGGGGGGGGGAGAGCGTAGCACAACGCCACACTGGTCTGAAAATGCTCCGTTGTGAAGCATAATTGGGTGACAATAAAATTAAACGTTTGTAATAAATTGTCAAAGAACATTGAAAATACAGTCCGTTCACAAAATTGGCACACCGACATGCCTAGTCAATTACTGGGGATCACCGTCTAGTTCAATCCTCGTCTATTAATTGGCTCTTTCTTACTACAGTGAAAAATAACGTATTTTACATTTGGCTTTAAGCATTTCTTTCGAAATATCTTTGTTAGAGAAATTTGCGTAACTCTCCGACCAGTGTCTTTACGTTGATATATTGCGTCCGGGTACACACACTAGTTCTCCAAACTTGTCCCTTCTGGGGACAGATTTCCCTCAAAATTAACCCCCACAGTTGCAGGAAAAAGTGTGGGGGGGGGGGAGCGGTGGTCTGGCTACGGCCCTCTTCGGAAAAGCCACGACCGTGCTCCAGTAAATCTTCCAAGTGGCTCCAAATCATTAAACGTAATCTTAAACAGGGGTGGACTAATCTGGGTAACTGGGATTTATTCCGGTGGAGGGTTTGGGAAGGGGGGGGTATACATTTTTTTTGGGCCAAAAGCTGTGCCCAGAAAACTGCTAATTTTAGTTATTCGTCTTATCCCGTCGCATGATGCATCCCTTATAGTGTTATTTGTTGGAGGATTGCTACACTGTGCACTGTCATGGCCTCAGTCACCCCCTGGCCTCTTGGGGACGAGAAGGGCCCAGTGGTGTCTCGTGCTCAGGTCGACTGTGGCATGTCAAAGATCCTGGGTTTTCAGCTTGGATTTCTCCAGCTAAATTGTCCCTCTCACCGTCGTTGGGCAGATAACGCAGTTTGGATTCGAGCTTCCTAAAAGCAAAAGCAAAACGTCTGTACCTTGGATGTAACAATCCAAAAAAAGTGTTTTGTGCGTAAGTCCTATCAGGATGAAAAACAAAAAAGTAAAGGGGAAAAAAAACCGTTTTTATACCTATTTCAAATTTTAAAAAGTCTTCAGCTTTCCTTACTCCGACAGGGACTCTTGCCCATGACTTCAGCTGGGAAGCTACTACCCCCCCCTCCCCCCAGGCTCAAACCCAATCTCGAGTTCAAACAACGTTATGTTTGAACTTGTGATTGGGTTATCAAACTCCTTGGCCTGCCTAACAATGCATACATTTCTTGGTTGTAGCTTTGGTGAATTAAAAATTCCTTCTCGTCAACAGATGACCTTCAGAGCATTACGAAGTCCCAACGCGTACTGGGAAACTTAGGAGTCCCGGGACCCCAAACAATTTGAGCAAATGTTTTCCTCTGCTTGACGTAGTGATGCTAGCCGCTATCGCGTTTAGTCATCCTACCTGCAACTTCGTGCGCTTCAGCATTGGTATTGCGTGTTAAGTAGGCCTAAACCTTATTTTTAGGCCTAAAACTAAACGTAAACGCTCCGAATCCTGACTAGAAGCAGCTTCGTGTTTCCGTAAAAGTCCGACGATTCACGAAAGTGTCGTCATTGCCCTTATTTGGACATAACCAGAATGACAGCAAACCGCATCTTTTAAGTAAGATATATTGTATAAATCTGTGGTATGTTGGTGACCATTCAGCGTTGATTAAAGCTTTGATTTATATAATTATTGAGTTAAAAAGTGTGGTCTTTTCAGTGCAAATCGAGCACGGCGCTCGTTTTGCGAAAAGAAAACAAAAATTGTCAAAAATAAAGTTCATATTCGTTGTTATTTTAAATAAGGAAATTTTCTTGTATTTTAGATTGTTTTGGCAGAGTTAATGAGTACAACGGTGAATGAGGCCCGGTGAATGAGCACCGGTTTTGTGAATGAAATATTGATGCTCTCGAAAACCAAGAAAGTGATGAATCCAGTATTTATGCAAAAGACGGATGTGGTTTCGATTTAGCGAAAGGTCAGAGGTTATTTGTTAGTGCTAGAAGGGTCGGGGAGCCACGCAGCAAGACTTGACTGGCTTTCCTATTGGCTGATTTATTTACGAAGTTTCGATCGAAGAATCCAATCAAGCAAAGAAAACAAGAGATCACCAAAACTTTGTTGTTGCAATTTGCGGTTGAAGAAATGGAAGGAAGAAAGGTTGAATTAGGCCTAATGAGATTGGAA
Organism: Lithobius niger; assembly: GCA_023313725.1. NCBI lineage: Eukaryota > Metazoa > Arthropoda > Chilopoda > Lithobiomorpha > Lithobiidae > Lithobius > Lithobius niger. The sequence continues at coordinate 17,737 of JAHWFP010233094.1, read as the reverse complement.
CAATCGAAGGCTATGAACGATAATGATTGCTGGCAAATGATTGAATGAGTTTTGCATACGAACGACGCTTGTACCTTCTGTGACTTAGCAGCGTTGTTCCTTACCAAACTGGAGGGAAAAGTAATTTCTGGATCTCAAAAATGACTTTCAATAGTAAAAATTTCAAAAAATGCATCAGCTTCTAGCAGAACTCCCCCCACCCCATTATGATGACAGTGTTTCCTATCAGCGCGTCCCAGTGTAGCTTTTTCAAGAAACTTTCTAGAAAAGCCTTGCCTCCTGATTCCTTAGCTTCTTGTCTTTCAGGTGCTGATTATGTTTGGGATGTGGGCATACAAGCAAACAGTGCTTTCATCATACTTAGGGCGCGTTTACGCAGCGACTCGCCTTTGCATTCTCGCAGCTAGAACTCAATCGCGAAGTCAAAGGTGACATTGCCATGGTAACAACGCTGAATGGATTAGCTAAATCCGACATCGTTTGAGTAAATACTTGCATTTTTATAATCCGTGCCAATAATATAAAGAATTCCTCATGACGAAACAATTTTCCCAAACGCTTCTGAACTCACGTTATTTGTTATTTTCGTTGCGAGGCGGCAGACATAAAACCGCCGCCATGTTGGAATTTGAGGTGATTTCTAGCTTCTAGCTGCGAGAATGCAAAAGCGAATGGTTGCGTAAACCCGGCCTTAGGGCACGTTTACGCACCACTTTTTATGTCTGCCGCCTCGCAACGAAAACAGCAAATAACGTGAGTTCAAAAGCGTTTGGGAAAATTGTTTCGTCATGAGGAATTCTTAATATTATTGGCACGGATTATAAGGCTGCAAGTATTTACTCAAACGATGTCGGATTTAGCTAATCCATTTAGCGTTGTTACCATGGCAATGTCACCGTTGCCATCGTGATTGAGTTCTAGCTGCGAGAATACAAAAGCGAGTGGTTGCGTAAACGTGCCCTTATTGTATGAAACTCGACGCAAGCTGGATGTATGGAACATCGGTGTTTTATAGCCTACGTGTCTTTTCGTTGAAACCGAGGCACTTTTCTTTACAACTAGTTGTGACTTGTCGGTGGGGAGTGCTACTTGGTTACAGGACACCATCTGTAGACAGTCTTAACAGGCATACGAAAAGTACATTTTTTTTGGGGGGGGGGGGGTCACATTCTTTTTGGGCCTTGAGCGGATGGGTGGGTCAAGACTTTTTCAGGGTTTTGAAAGGGGGTCACCTAAAGTTCGGTGATCACGTTTTTTTTTCCTAGCGCTCTTCCCCCTCCCCTCTTCCCCCATGGCCATAAATACATAATGACCAGTCCCTAAGTAATCGCGGGATAGATAAGCAGTGGCGAGATTAAACAATATATTGCAGATGGTGAAATTGCAATAACCTGCAAGCTGGTCAATCTAATTAAAATCCATGTTACACAGGATGCTCTCTGAAGACGATGTGCCCTGTATGCAATAAATCACTGTATATATAGTTAAACATTCTGTGTACTTTCTGGGTCAAAAGGGACACAGAATATGCACAGTACTGTCAATACAAAATTTGCGTGGAGCTGAGCAGGTACACAGTGCTGTAAACTGTTATTGGACAGTCTATTCACACTGTAGCCGCCATCGTCTCGCCGTAGTAGGGTAAGGCAGAAAGCCAAAGACTCAACAAGAGTTAAAGAAGAGTCTATGTTTATTGTAAGCTGTGTCACCCACCACAACTGAAAATACCTAAAATTAAAAGGATAGAATTTTATTTGCAAAAATTTTTGAATAAATTTCCTCTACAAAATTGACTGCAATAAGCCATTAAAAAAAACCCTTAATAATTGATTGTAAAATAAGATACTGTGATCTATTAGTGAACCTTTATTGATCCACGGGCATTGTGTAACATAAGCTGCATTCTAAAAATTCTATTGACTTCTTTTTATTCCTTTTATCGTATTCGGTTACTTTCGCTCTGTATTTATTTGTAAGCTGTCATCGTTATACAAGTTACATCACCTGTAGTTGATAAGAAACAACAACATTATTATAATATTTTGAAATGAGATGAAGGGGTCAAGAAAAATAATATATGTGTGAAGCATATCCCCTGTGTTGCGAATAGCCCAAGCATGTATCAGTTCGCAAGAACTAGCCTTTAAACGAACTTAAAACGAGGATGGGATTTTGTTTCCCGAGCCAAGGCCGACTTGAGTAGAAATTGGGTGTCTTGCCTTCCGACTCTACGTCAGTTCTGGCGCGCGCCAGGAACATAAATCCTCTTAGCATTGATTAGTTGTAAAATGACATTTTGGCGATGTTAGGGCGCGTTTACGCAGCGACTCGGAACTAGAACTCAATCGCGATGGCAAAGGTGACATTGCCATGGTAACAACCCTAAATGGATTAGCTAAATCCGACATCGTTTGAGTAAATACTTGCAGTCTTATAATTCGTGCTAATAATATAAAGAATTCCTCATGACGAAACAATTTTCCCAAACGCTTCTGAACTCACGTTATTGGCTGTTTTCGTTGCGAGGCGGCAGACATAAAACCGCCGCCATGTTGGAATTTGAGGTGATTTCTAGCTTCTAGCTGCGAGAATGCAAAAGCGAGTGGTTGCGTAAACGTGCCCTTAAATCAACTGGCTTGGAGCCGGGAGCTAAAACCCACTGCTTCTCTCGCAGACGGCCTTGTGCAAACGATGGAATACCATGCAAGAATCACAACATGGATTCTTCCACGTCTTGCAATTTATTCGCTCCTGCTGTTACTAGCGAAACAAGAGCGTAGTCTATCGTCAGACTTGGGCATCCGGCTGCGTTATAGCCCAGTTGCATTCCGCTAACGAAATCGTGTAAAATTAGCCGGGATATCTGTTTCGCGCCGAATTCAATTAGTCCACGATGGACCAATTTAGGCAGAAGTGTGTCCGCGACACGGGGTTTGTTCCGACCAAGCAGCAACACCACTTTGCCACCTAATTGTTCCAATCCCCAGTGGGTTACCAAATCAGATACATCTCATCTGCTACACGACCTGACCATTCGTTGACCATGACGTCATGGCTTATGTTGCGCGACTTTTCTCCAAGTTAGTGTCCACAAATCGATGTCCGGCGCAACAATGTGAACTAATCAGTAGTTGCCAGATTTACCATTACGATCTCCTGTTTTAAGTTAAAACTAGAAACAAAAGACTTGCTCATCACAAGCAACAGTGCTCCAATTTTGTGAATACATCACATCAATTCGGGTGATGCAATGAGCGTCAAATTTTAAGTTGTAGTTGAATTTTCCCTCATTTTTCAAAAAGATATTAAAAGAACATTAGAGGAAGCCCGCGCTGCGCACGTCTTGTCTTAGAGGGACCGTTTTCAACACTGGTGCGGTTAGGTTACCCATGTGTGTGTGTCCATGTTTCATCCAATTAAGTTTCTTCAAGCCAATTTTTGCTCACACTGGCTAACAAACGCTTTCACCGAATCATAGACAAACGTAGAAGGAGAGAATTAAGGACCGAATTAAGTTGATTCAGTCCAATTTTTGCGCACACTGGCTAACAACTGTTGATTTTCGTTTGCTTTGCTCAATCAATCAGCGCATCCTGTGACTCAAATCATTGGATGCACCGTTTTAAAAACTCACACGCTAGAAAAAATCTTTCGCTGGCTAGTAATGTTGTATTGCTTGCTGAAGTCTATTATACGAACGGGTGGTGTTGGATGCATCGTTTGCAACACTGCCGGGTACGGTTCATGTGTTTGTCCATGTTTGACCGAATAAAGTTTCACCAATCCAATTTCGCTCACTCAATCAGCGACAGCGGGTACGACGCAGTCCCGACCCCTTTTCCAGATTCGGTTTCCAGGCACTGACATTTAAATATTTCTATGGGAAGTAAATAAATACGCTTTTGTAGAACCTCTAGCCCGACAGCTTTGGCACTTTTCTTTTTTGGGAGAGGTAGAAAGTAAGACAACGGCTTAAGGGCGCGTTTACGCAATGACAATTTTCTCGCTTACTAGCTTTTACTTGGTCAATACTAAATCTGCTGGCTGCTTCTCGCCTTTATCGGAGAATGCGGCTTTCAAGTTGTCTTTACGTAGTAACCATGGCAACAACGCGGACGCAAATTTTCTCCTCGTGCCTCGCGACACGACGTACGATGCGTGCAACATGACAGCGTCGATTTATGACAACAAGAAATCAATTCTTACTGCAGTACACGACGACGGACAGATTCCTGAATACCGGCATTCGAAGGTTTGTCTTCGAATCGATAACTCCGAAATGAACGCCATGTTAGATTTTGAATTCTCGCTGCGAGTAGCTATTTATTCTTCCGTCGTTTGATCACTGCTAGAAGCTGTTTTTTCAGCGAGAATAGCGAATTTTGGAAATAGCGTGAAATGGCAACAATGTTGTAGCAATGTTTAAAATTACTGTTGCACTTTGTTCTTTGTCCGTGTTGTTATTTATAATACATTTAATTTGTTGCCTATTACCGCAATCATTTAATAGAAACGGGAAATTAATCGTAAATAAATAACGGTTGCCTAGCAAATAGCTTTTGGCGAGCGAGAAGGTTTCGTTGCGTAAACGAGCCCTAACAGTACCTCATTATTGTTTTGTTTTCGCTTGTAGCGATCATATTGTTTCCGGCCACTTTCGAAGGTAGCAGTGATAAGCCTCGTGCTTCGCAGTGATTGTTCCTGTCCACTTTAAAACAATTCAAAGTGGAGAGGAGAGAGGAAGAGAGAGAAAGCAAAGGCAGTTTGTGGAGGGTCGGTGGATTTGTGTATGTTTGTAGTTGGTTAGTTACTTAGTAAATTAGTTTAGTAGGGGTGTAGGGCCTAGGATCAAGACTCCCGTGAAGAAATTGAAATTGAAACAATTCAGCTCAGCTCTGAAAGCCCGCATCTACGAAATAAATAAGCCATTCTATCGTTTCTAGCTGCCAACCTCGAAATTAACAACGTAGCTTAGTTTGATCTAAAAGTATGTGCATTTAGCTCCCCCTTGTTGTGAAATTGAGGTGTCTGATGTTGGTGTCGTTAGAGACGAAGGTGTCTCAGGGAGTATACGGGTGCTGCGGAAGCTGAGAGTCCACCCAGTACGCAGTGCCTTGGTAGTCTTGAGTCTTTTTGTGACGAATGATTGTGGAATTTTCGCAGGAGATGATTGTGGTTGGTGATGTGATGGAGAATAGTGGCGGAGGAGAAGGTGACGTTGGTGACGGGGGTTTAGTGGTCCTTATTGGGCCTGAAGAGGCGCCCTCGTGACTTTGGTCTAATGACTAGCTTAGTTTGTAGTGGTGTGTAGTGTGGCTGAATGGTTTAGGTTAAGGTCTTGGTTTAAGGATTAAGGAGTGCATAGCGTCCGCCTAGTAGACTCCTGTAATCCGTAATAAATAAATCAATAAGACATAACACGTGCACGAAAAATTTAAAGCGATTAACCTAAAGGGATTGTTTTGTTACTTACGTACTTAAAGTGCTGAAGTCAACGCTCTTACTATATAGATTAACTTGAGATCGTTTCTTGTTTGGTTTTTTTACACTCTGAAAATCAACACTCTAAACACTAAAATTTCAAGGTCAACTGCGCTGAGTTCGACGACTTCATGGTCGGACTTCCATTAAATACATTAATGAAAAAAAACAAAAAACTAAAGCGTCATGAGAAGGATGCAAGGCTTCTTTAAAATTATAGTTAGTTGCGTTCGAGTGAACTCTAATCCGTTTTTATTTGTGTACCTTCACAGCTGTGAGTATGGGGATACGAGCTCTAATGCTTTTTCCCTAAATGGCGAAGCCAGTTTTTTATTCAGTTATAACCGGTTTAATCACCAAGTTCAAGGTGATTTGGAAACAGACAGGGTAAAGGATGCCACTTACGCCATTTCATGAATTTAAAAGTTTAAAGTTAAACAATAAAAGAGCCGGTGGGAGCTAAAGAGTGTTCGTGCATCTTTAGGAAAGAAGTCAAGCCAGGAAGTCCCAAATTGCGCTTGAAGACAGTAACGGATGGTGATGTTAATAAGCATATGGAGGTGATAAGAGTATGGTGTTACTGTCACTGCCCTACGGAACTATCAAATTATTAATACTGTTGAGTTTAATTGAGTTATTTTTCACTTTTATTAAATCTCTTGTCGAAAATTTGCACCCTAATCCATTTCCAATAATATCTACCATTCGTCAACAAATTATCTCGCCTTCTGAGAAAATTAGGAATTTTGCAATTTTTTCTTTATCTTCTTCAGGGATGGAATGACATGAGTAAAAGTCATTCTGCTTTAGCGCAAAGCGAGATCATAAATTATTCTCTGGGTTTTAACGATCAATTAACTGGACGTGAAAGCCGCTCTATATTTACACGTGTTAGGTACAACTAGATAGTGAGGCTTGTATTCGGATAACTAAACCTAGAAGGAATTCCCAGGCAGGCAGTGAATGCTGTCGGCTAATCGAGGTTAATTGGCTAATAAAGTTAATGCCAGCCCAAATTGTTGGTGCAAAATGAAATGAAGATGGTGCAAGAAGATATTTGGAACCGAGAAGTGCGAAGAAAATGTCTCCGTTTGTGAAGAGAAAGAGGAGATCTCAGACGTTAAAGCTGTCCACCCCCAACTGGGAGAGGAATGGATCCGTCTTGAATAGGGTGCTTTGTGAAATTCCGCCTTGAAGTGGAACTACTCATCTCGTATCAACGCTGCGGGGGAGGAAAGGGGTGGCCGGATCTAGGGATGCTGGAAGATCCAAACGCCAAACGCCATTTTGAACAGGGTTAAATTCGTACGCTAACTGCCAAAGCTGAAAAAGTCGGAATTTAGTTATGCCGTTTCCCACGCCTTGAAAAGTGTGGAATTCTGACAGATTGTCAATAACAGGCGGGAAATTCTGGACTGGAATGCAGTATTTTATTATTGCAGAGAGTTGGTTTACGTTTGCCGATCCCGATATCGAGCTGCCGATACGAACACCCGATTCTATCTCCTGCGTAATGTTAAGGGACCCCCTGGGTAGGCTTGGCCTTGAGCTACTGGAGCTACGCCGAATTTAGTTTTACCTTGTTTTACCTATAAAATTCTCCATGGTTTTGGTTCCGTCGATCTGACTTTATTTTTACTTTTCTCCGAATTTAGCTAATACAAGGAAATAGCCATCCATGGAAACTCGTTGCCCAGCCTTCTAATCGTGACTGTCGCCAATTCTTTTTTTCTGTCCAGGTCGTGCCAATTTGGAACGCCCTAAGCAGCGAAACAGTTAATGTAACTTCAGTAATGCAACAGTTAATGTAGATTTCTTAAAAGACTACTTCTATCGACTCATTAAGTCGTTTTCTTTTTTAATAATCTTTTCGGTTTGTGCCAGGAACAGTATTAATGGTTCACAACCCTTGTGTATTTCTTCCACTTATTGTGGTAAATTATTATATAGTTCTACTGTTTTGGTTGCTAGCAGTGGCATTAAAAAACATTAATAAATAAATTTATTAAATATTGGAATACTTAGCCAAAAAACTGCATGGAAAGAGGTGGAACTTATGAGCTTGAAAAACCCAGGAATTTCGTTTACAAGACGACGTATGAAACCTGTTTGAATGTTACAGTTCCAGTATAGATCAAAAACCCATAGGCCCTCCGGCAACCCAGGGAACTTTAAAACGTGTATTACAAGTAAATGACTGAATTGGTAACAAATAGAAAAGAAAATACGTATAACTTCTGTCGCGGTATTTGTCTATTATTTTACTCGCCGTACTCCGTGTAGTCCTACCAAAGTTGTTCGTAACATGATATGAAACTCGTTTCCTTCCCGGTGAAGTTCGAGCCAAGGACTAACCCGAGCCAATAGTAACCACAAGATGACCGAACCACAGAATTGAGGACACAAGAACAGCAGCACCGATGTTACAAATACGCATGCACAGTAGAACCATGACAAAAATATTCAAAAGAGAAATAATAGACAATGTACGTCTGTCGTCCTTTGGCTTTATATGTTACAAGTTTTTTTACGTTGGTTTCGTCCAATTTTTTTGTTGCTTTTGTCCACTTTTTTTTGCTTTCATCTATTGTTACACTCTCCTCAATGTAAGTGATAAATAAACGTATACTCTATGTGTAATAATATTGGCTTAGATTTAATTCAAGTTGAAAATCTCCACATTCAATAAATAAATAAAAAATAATGAAAATTATAACAGACGTTTGTGTCAGAATGGCTAGCGTTAGGCTTTGTCACGATTTTTGTGGAGTGGCGGGTGGAGGGTGGAAGAGGAAGGGCGTAGGAGCGGACAACGGGAGTCGGGTAGGATGAGAGTCTACCCACCAAGAAAAGTTTGCACTGTTCAGACTGACGAGGATAACAGAATCTGTTCTAAATTTCAATCAAGCTGCGACATCGTTTGTAATTTTAAATCGTAAATAACCTTTACAGTACAGTGTCATGTTTTCGTGCTACAAGAAAAAATAAATAAATAAAACGAAAGCATTTTTTCTTGCTTAACCGCAAACTAGCTTTTTACGGTACTGTTCTTATTTTAATCGAGGCTGTAAAGTCCTTTTTAACGTCTGGAGCAAGCATGATTTTCTTTAATTCATAAGCAGGCGTGATATCCCGGCGTGATATCCAAGAACAGGCGTGATATCCGATATCACTCCTGCATCTCAGTCCTAAACCATTGTTGCAATATCGTCGTGTTCTGCTGTTAACGGAGACTGAGATCGCGAAATTGGGTGATAACACTGGAATAAAGAATAAAAGAAAAACGACGAAGCCAACGTAAAAAAAAATGTAACTACTCGAAATGTATGTAAACCAACACCGTTTGTCTGCAATTTCGATTCGTTTCACTTATTCGTCTAAATATTGATGATTGACGAAAGTGATATATGTACGATTTTTGTGGTCGTGGGCAGTTTACGGGATTAGCGTAAAGCTTTACTTGGTCGTGTAAAATTATGAACAGAGAGAGTGATTACTATAAGGTGTCAGACTCCAGTGCAGTGATCGTATAATAATTATACAGTGAGAGGCAAGTGAAAGGTTCATTTCTACAACACCGGAAAATCGAAGTAATTCACCAAACGCGTAATGTGAAATGTTTGAAACAGGTTAACGAATAATGTAATGCTCAGTCGACTTCTTTTACTTGAACTGTTCGTAAAGGGAAGTTTTGTGGAGTTTATACAACGGAGGTAAAATGTACACGGTGGAATTTTTAGGTTAAGACCCGGGTTAGGATTACTATCAAAAATGAATGTTGTTAAAATAAAAACTGTTAACATTGCTGTGCCAAGGTGCAGTTTAGGTTTTCGATTAAATGAGAATACTAAAATAACATGCAAAGAACCCCGCGAGTAACTTTTAAACGATTTTACTTTACCAGTAGAGACTGCACAGACTCCTCAGAGTGCAGGGGCAACATTTAGCAAAAGGGACAGTAAGGTTTATAGAACTTTTTTCCTGGGGACTGAATTTCTTAAGCCATTTTTTTCGGTTTTAGGCCTTTTAGACGTTTTTAGTTCTTAGGCCCTTTCTCAAGCACAGCCGCATGTCAGCAGAAAAAGGCCATTTATCTTTTGACAAAACAGGCATTCTGCGAAAAGACAGGGACAATTCTCCTCCCCCTCCCCGCCCCACCCCGTGCACGCCACTGAACTTTAAAACCATCTTTTCGACACTCGTCTCGAGCGGATATTTCGTCCAGTTTGTCGCTTCGAAAAGATATCAACGAAGCTACAATTCTCCAATCGATATTCAAATCCTTTTCAGCTACACAAGGTGCATTTCTAGTTTCGGGCTGATTTACGGGTAAAACCAACAAGTCAATGGTAGAAGTTTTAAGTTCCCTTTCGGAAATGCCTGACATGTAAAACTTAAGCATGACGAAAGTAATTCAAAGCGGTATGTGACGGTAACAAAATAGTGCCGGAACTATGGCTAGCAAACAAGAACTGGGGAGAGATGAAGCTCCCAAATAATAACCGTTCATAAGACATTTTTAGATTTTTAATTTCTAAACAGTGCATCTACCTATATCATTAAAAACGTACGATACGCGTGCGTGTTTGCACATCTACTCCTCCAGAAGTACGACCCTTACTAAGATGTGAGTAGCGTTAAATGAAAGATAATAAAATTACCGTTTAATAGTGTCACGCTGTAGCTTGATTTTTTTTGCCCCTCAACACGGAGAACTGCTCCGAAAGCTGTTCGTGACGTTAAAGTTTTATCAAACATTGACTCTTCAGAGATATTAATTGGAAGGTAACTTGATCCAAAAACTAAAATGAAAAAAAAAAATCACACCTAAAACGGCAACACGGTTTGTACACTCACAGCAGTATTCCAAAAATACACTCAAGTATGAGCGCGAGAGACCAAATGTGAGTGCAAACGTCTAGCAGCCGTATTCCAAAAATCCACTCAAGTATGAGTGTGAGAGGGCAAATGTGAGTGCAAACATTTAAGGTAAGGGTCAACAATTTTAGTACAGTCACAAAAGCGAATGTGAGTGTCCTATAGATGCTTTTTGACCCTTACACTTATCTTTAGCCACACTCACACTTGAGTGAATTTCTGGAATACGCCTGTATGGTAAGAGCCAACAGTTTTAGTAAAACCACAAAAGCGAATGTAAGTGTCTTAACATCTGAGTGTATTTCTATAGATGTGCTTTGACCCTTACATTCACCCATATACCCCGACTTGTCCCTTGAGTAGATATCTGGAATACGGCTGTTAGAATCAGCAATACGACTATAGAGCTCAGAACTGCTTGGCTTCAAATGGTTGGACGCGTGGAAAGATACTGTAACTTTAAAAAGATGTCAAACACTCGCGTTTGTGAAACACGGAGATGCGCGGATTGAGAGAGCAAAGCCTTTCCAACACTAAACTAAGCCTTTACGATATAAACTACAGAAATTTTAAGGAACGTGAAGAAAAAGTTGTGGGTAAGAACTGCAATTCGCTCGAGTCTTAATAATCAGTGCATCCAGTTTGCAATTTTCTGGGAATGGAATAAACTGTATGAAGCATGAAGCGATGCAATAGAGTGAGCGAAGCAAATCTAGTTACGCTTTGATGCTGATGGGTTTTACCCCCTCTCTCCTGCAAGTGTGCCCATATGGGGGTACTGTGAAGAGCCCTCAACTTAAATTGAGGGGGGGGGGGAAGGAGGGATATTTTTAGGTCGTTTCATAATTTTATTTTATTTTATGGAAATGGTTGAATGAAAATATTTAATAAAATGAAATGAAATCAAATCAAATGATGAAACGACCTGAATGAAAATATGTAATAAAATAAAATAAAATGATGAAACGACCTAACAAATTCCCTCACCGCTGGAATTTACAAAATACAAAGCTGCCCAGACCTAGACACAATAATTACACCTAAATAACAAGGTCGATCGTTTACTTATTATCCAGTAACTAATACAGTCATGCATTAACAATTAAATTTTTTTTTGCTAGGGGAATTTTTCTGTGGCGGGGAACTAACTTTCAATTTATTTAAACTGTCAAATCGCCAATAAGGCATTAATTACATGACAAAGAACAAAAAAAAAAAAAAAACAGTAAATATTTGCTTCCGTATTGTAAAAGGAAACAAACATGGTTCCATATATGGACTTATGGAAAAATGCCTGAGATGAATTCTGAAAGAGGTGGTGTAAATATTCAATATTCATATTTTCATTGATTGCATTCTGCATATACAGTTGAGTGCATATTCTTAGGAAATTAATAATGGAAGTCAAAAGTAAAAGAAAAAAGACATACAATTTTTACACATTGATACTGAAAATTGCATTTCGGCTAATTATCCTATGAAAATACAAATTTATTTTACCTAAAGGAATTAACATGCATACAGTTTTTACATAGCGTGTGTATAAAACTCATTCACTGTCTGCCCATGCCAGAACGGTTAGTCGAAAAAGAAAGTAATAAGCTTAGGGGATGTGCACAGCATGTAAGAATCAAATGAGTTTTTAGCTACTCGGGAGGGGGGATGGGCACCTCCTCCCCGCCCTCCAGTACCCTTACAAATTAAAATTAAAAGCTGACGTTGGTTTTCCTGCATAACAGTATGGTTACATTCAGCCATATTGAAAATGCTGTGTTTTCCACAGTGTGCGGATAAAAATATGTCTAACGTAGAGCACAGATGGTATATAGCAAATGGTGAATTGGTGTTGGTATCTCGCTCTGCACTACGGTTGATGAGGAGACTTTAAGAGAAAAAAAAATAGCCTTATCTACTGCCGAGGATAAGTGCTCTTCAAGGAAAAAAGTAAGGGAACGACGGTGTGCCCTTCAGGACTACACCGCTGCTGATTCCCATCAGGGTTAATCAGCTAGGTGCGTTCGTTTGTCGTGGCACTAGAAGGGAACGTGCCATTTACTAGGGCTCGTTTGTACGTTAGTCAACGAACCAACACTGAATAACAAACCAAGTAACGTATGGAATGTTACTTTCGATTTTAGCTTCAAAGCAAGGCAAGGAAAATTGCAGGAAAATAATAATGGTTTTTGTCCGTAGGATGATATGGTAGCTCCTTATTTGCTTTAGCTTCGTGACACTTTGCACAGCGTCTTAATTTTTGCTAAGGTCTCTTTGGAGATGAGCGCGAAAACAATGCGGAGTAACTGGATCGTTCGTCTGCACGATTATTTCTTCAAATGACAAAGTCCTGCAGAGAAGCCAAACCGAGGGCGGAGCTTTCAGATTACCAGGACAAAATCGTTTAGCGAATTCAAACCGAAACACCGAAAGCTGAAACGGAACGAAAACATGAACTTAGAAGTGCTTAAGTGTGCGACGGATGTGCGAGCATCCATGCTGTAATCTCCCCATTCGTATTCCATCCCTTACCACCAGAGGAGTAACTTCAAAATTAGGACCCGGAGGCGGCAGTACAGTGGAGCCCCCACCCCCTCCACCCCCTTCATAAAAAAAATCAATTATTGCCACACGAGATGGGCCCAGTGGCGGGTCCCTTTCATTAAAAAAAGAAGTACAGTTTTGACACGCAAGGCAAGAGCCCAGTAGAGGCCCTTCCTGCCCCCCCTCCCCCTGCATAAAAAAATGTTGTTTTGGAACACAAGGTGAGAGCCCAGTTGAGGTCGCCCTCTTCTTCTCCCCTCCCCCTTCATAAAAAATACCCTTTTGTCACAAGGCGAGAGTCGACTGGACGCCCTTCTTAAACATTGCGTATTTATTTTGCCACATAAAGGAGAGAAAGCCCAGTGGAGCCCCCCCCCCCCCCCCCCCCCCACTTTTCATAAACAATAAAACAGTTAAGTTTTTTCAATACAAGACAACTTTTTTCACGAAACTATACCAATAACTTACTTCTGACATTTTACGGTTACAAACAAATTTCAAATTGGGGGCAGTTTGGGGGGCCCCCAAAGCTGGTGGGCCCGGAGGATGCTGCCGCTTCTTCCTCACTGTAGTTGTAGCACTAAGTCCACCGTGGTAAACCTGCGGGAGGGGGGGGGAGACTTGAGCAGCAGTCCAACTGAGCAGCATGCCAAATAAGCAGAATGCCAAACCCCAATCGACATTTTAATTCTGAGCAGACTGTTGCTGTTCTCTTTTGCGCTTTGTTCCAACAGTTCAAGAGCACTCTGCCGTGAAGACTGTGTCACTGATTGTTAATGATTGTTACTAATCACCGATATTTACTTTTCACATTACCGGCTGGTTGCCCTTTTTCACTGCTGCCGTGCAAAGAATGAATACGCTCGCCCTTTTCACTGTTACCATGCAAATAATGATTATGCTCCTCCCCCCTTTTTTCATTGCTCTCGTTAAAAAAGTGAACATGCTCGTTCTATCGTGTTTGGATTGACTGTCGCAATGACTGCGTTTTTCGTCTGCCGCCACTCACCACTCAGCCACTCCGACTTTCTGACAGCCTTACAGTACAGTAGAGAATATGGAATGGTTTTAACATGGTAACGATTAGGCCTTCTGGTCCAAACGGTAATCACACCTTCTTCCAAGTCCACCCATCCCATAATTTCCAGACGTACCGCATGTCTACGACCATACCTTTTAGACGTAACCTTCATTTTCTTCTTCAATGAGGTTTGGGTTTTCAAACTTCGTTTTCAGGAAACAAAGCAAAACGAAAGGTGAACCTTTTCCAGCCCCACCCTTTCGAAAATTGTATTAACTTTTTTGTTGCTTCCGGATTGGAAGAAGTTGACGTTTGAATGACAAGAAGTAATAACGTTTGTTTGCTAAACTCAGCGCTTCAACTGACGTGCCGCAGTAAATTATGATTATGACGATGACGGGCCGTGATTTTGACGAGGAAGGATAGCGAATTCTCGTTGGTGAAAGAAGATTAAAATTTAAAGGTTAAAAAAAGAAAATATCAGTGAATCTTAAAAGAACCGTGTTGTAACATTCAGACGAATTCAGTGGTAACGTGCAGTGAGATGCCCTTGTAAGTGTTAATGTTATCTCATGGAGCAATACAATTTGCTACGAAACCGTTATTTATCGCTGGTGGTGGGATGGGGGGGGGGGTCATGGATTTTTTTAATTCTCTCGAGGAGGACGGACATACATTTTTTACGCCCATCGATGGATGTTCTTACAAAAGACACTGATTAAATTGGAGCAAAATGTCATTTTGGATCTAAAAAATACACGACAGTTTCACAGTACAAATTTCCGATAACGCCTCAGCTTCTTGGGAACACCCCCCCCCCCCCTCCCAAGAGCCCCCATGATGTGAGTGGTTTTGAAGATGTCCCAATCAGTACGACCAAGTGTAGTTTTTTCAATAAACTTTCTGGAAAAACCTTGCCTCCTGGATCCTTGGAATCTTGTCTTTTAAATGCTGTTGTGGAGGTTACGTCCCGTTTCGCCGAATACCTTTTCGCCAAATACCATTTCGCCAGAATGAAAGCAGATTAACATCTCTTACCTCAGGGGCCAATCCCGTTTCCCGTAATACCGTTCACGAAATTTTAGGCACACAAAACATTTAAAACATTTAAACCAAAACATTTACAACATGATAATGTTCAGACATTTATAGACAAGCACCCGTTTTGCAGAATTCCGTTTTGCAGAATAATTTGTTTCAAATTACGTGCCTCGCTCGCGCTCCCGCGCTCGCTGCGGCTAACACATAACCTCAGCAACCGCAACTAAACAAAAATTACTTCCAATTAGGCATGTCTCTTTAACTTCTGCAATGTTACATTTTTGAAGAATATTTTGATTGTGCGAAACGAGATTCTGCAAACGGGAATTCTCGTTTGGAAAAGGGTAATCATCACGTGTATAACTAGCTATTCTTAAAAGAGAACCTTGTCATTGACTTAGTGACGACCAAGCATTCTAAACAATATTTAAAATACACGTTTTTCCGTCTGTATTGCCAGTTTTCAAAACGCTAATAAATCAGTTGGTCTTATAATTCTACCACTGCTTGTCTTTGTTAAATGTTTGCCTTTTAAAGCCCCATTATATAGAAATAAGGTATTAAATTTCGTGTAAATTTTATCAAATTCGTTTTGGCGAAACGGGATTGACCCCTGAGTGTAAAGCTTTTAATCTACTTTTTTTTTTTTTTTTTTTTTGGGCGAAACGGGAGTTCACCGTTGTGGGCATTCACAAACGGAGCTCCGTCCCAATGAGTCCAGCATTGTGTGGCTGAATGATTAAAAATGGTTTGAGTAATTAGTGTATTAGATTTTATAGATACTACTACTGAATTTAAAAGTCAAACGCCTAACACGGTTCTCACGTCAATACTAAAAGGATGCTAGTCCTATGGTCCGGGAAAAGGTAGGGAAAAGGTAGGGAAATTTGAAAAAAAAATGCCAGGGAAGAGGTAAGGAAATTTGAAAAAAAATGCCTTTGTGTCTGTTGTCGTAAGTTCCGTTGAATTAGCAGATGAGAAACAAAATCCTAGGCTAGTAGCAAATATTTTAATTTGTGCTGTAATATGTTCAAGTATTTTAGACATAACTTCAATAAACCAAATCTTGGGCTAGTACCAACATCTGTGGTGACAATACCTTTAGTCCCCCGTCTGGACCTGTCTCTGAAACAGCTCTTTTTGGGGATGTTGGATTATTTTCGTACAAATATTAATGAAAACATTAGTTATTGCCCGTTTCCCTGACTGAACATCTCGTAAACACCTGGAAATTGCCATTGCGTGCGCCTGGAAAACCTGAAAATGTCAGGGAAATTTCAACATTAAAAAAATTGTCTGAACCCTGTTATATTTTTTTGGCCATGTTGATATTCTTTTTACCCTTTTGGGTGCTGCAATCACTTAATAAATAAAATTAATAAATAAAAAAAAACTCTACTTGGTTTTTAAAGTAAGAGTTTTCAAAGTAGAGTAACTGTGCCGCAGTTACCCCCTCTTCAAGGGATTACTGGACGGAAAGGCTGATGGGGTGCATGAAATCACATTCAAACCCTTTTCCACGCTTTTTGCATTTAAATGTTGAAGGAAAGAATCCGATATCCGACCCGTCTATCCCCCAATTTCAGCCTGACAAGGCCATCCGCCACAAGATCGATAGATCCAGTGGGAACTTCTCAAGTTGGCCTTGAATACTGGAGCCTTTTCTGGATGACCTTGCTAGGCGTTTTATCTACAATACTTAAGAGTCAAACTGTGTGACCCCTTGGGAACTATTGTTGAAATGTAAGGCAAGTAGAACCGTTGAATGTTAGAGGATCCTGCCATCTTTACTCATCCCGATAAGATTTCCTCCACCTGTTATATATACATTTTGTCTCTGTATAGAATATTTCTCCACAAAGCAAGCTTCATCTTCATTATAGAAGCGTTTATTTGGCCATTATTCGGTCGTCCCCGTAACGGCAGGGGAGCTATAGTTAGGCCATCAACTATTTGCTATAAAACAAAATGAACGACGCGATCGACTTGATTCCATATCGCGTCTTCATATCATCAACCATTTCCCTGAAGATATTCTTCCGCTGGCAACCTACGTCAGATTGCCTGAGAGGGAAATTGAATTCAGTTCCTGCTCAGGCAGTCCAAGAACGTATTTACGCAACGACTCGCTTTTCCATTCTCGCACTTAGAAGCTAGAAATCTTCTGAAATTCCAACATGGCGGTGGTTTTAGCTCTGCCAGCTTGCACGAAAACAGTCAATAATGCGAGTTCAGAAGCGACTGGGAATCATTTCGTTTGGAGGAAATTGTAACGGATTATAAGACTGCCCCAAGCATTTACTTAAACGATGTCGAATTCAGCTAATCCAGGTAGCGTTGTTACTACAGCAACGACACCTTTACTATCACGATTAAATTCTAGGTGCGAGAATGTAAAGGCGAGTCGCTGCATAAACGCGCCCTAACATTTACGTACAAAAGGCAGAGAAAGAGGTTTGGAACTTCTTTTTTTTTACCATTCCAAGGAGAGTTACAACGGAATATTGTTGGATCCCCTCTAACGACTAAACAAATTTGGAATAGAAAACTTTTGTAGTAGCTTTTTCCTAAAAAATAAGTTATGCCTGCGTTATTTCTTCTTTCCATCAAGAATTTTGTAACCCCTGCGTCCTACACCGTGGTGCCAAGTGCCATGTGCTCTTCTCTCTCTTCCCCCCCCCCCCCGCATTTCCCCCACGCTTCCCGACTGAAATAATGGATAAACAGCACCCATACAGTCGGTATTCATCGACTCTTGCATATTCTTCCAAACACATC
>JAHWFP010233092.1:21455-34951 GCA_023313725.1 Lithobius niger | reverse complement strand
CCGGTATTAGTTTCTCATCAAACCGGTATTAGTTTCTCATCAAACCGTTTCAGCAAAACCCGACCAATGCATCCTAACTTCCTGAACTTGACGATAATTGAAACAAATTTTTTTTCTTCTATTTCTTAATTCACTTTAATTTTCAACACATTACTGAATTTCGGAAATCATTGTGTGTTTTCGCAAAGTATTGGCTACACTGCACATATTGAAGAAAACTGAATTTCAAAAAAAGTTTAAAAACGAAAAAAAATTGCTAAACATGTTACAAATATAAATATTTACTTTATAAACAATTTTATATTTGTACAAAATATGCAGCACATACAACATACAATTTTCGGTTCTACAGTTATTGAGTGGAGTACAGCTGGAGTGGGAGCCAAGAAAGTTTCAAAACAAGTGAACCAGACACCATCATTCGAAAAAATCAAAAGTCGCCGAATTTCTCTACTTTTAGGGCGCTTTTACGCATCGACTCGCCTTTGCATTCTCGCGGCTAGAACTCAATCGCGATGGCAAAGGTGACATTGCCATGGTAACAACGCTAAATGGATTAGCTAAATCCGACATCGTTTGAATAAATACTTGCAGTCTTATAATCCATGCCAATAATATAAAGAATTCCTCATGACGAAACAATTTTCCCAAACGCTTCCGAACTCGCGTTATTTGCTGTTTTTGTTACGAGGCGGCAGACATAAAACACCCGCCATGTTGGAATTTGAGGTTATTTCTAGCTTCTAGCTGCGAGAATGCAAAAGCGAGTGGTTGCGTAAACGTGCCCTTACGTTCCTAACTTAGGAACCTTATATCTCCACTCTAGCCCTTCTCCTGTTTCCGAATTTTGACCTCGCATGATCGCGATTAGTTTTAAATAAAAGGGGGGGGGGGGGGGGCGCACACCCTAAAAAAGTATCCTGGGGGGTGGTGTTCCTGAAGTCTGATTTAGGTGGAACGTACTATGGGTGGGCCAACTCACAGCCCTCACGCGTTTGACGATCATCTGTCGTTTGAAGCACGTCCCCCCCACCCCTTCCCCTGTGAATCGCCTTTCGATCGATAAAATCGTAAAGAAAACCATTAAACTACGGCTGTTCTGAGGATCGCAATGTAGATTCATAGTTCACTCATTACTAATGTTTCTTTAGACCCGAACAATTCTAAAATGTGAACACAAATACGAAAACGTTGCTGTAGGAACCCTCGGAGATTATGCGTGCACCTAATCTGTAGGCTGCTCCACCTCGTTTCCCTACTTTAACCGCTCTTGGGAAGAAGATTTCCCAACTTAAATTTTCCTTCTCTTTGCGGCACTTCCTGGGAAGAAAATTCCCGTCAGTGGCAGAATTTTTTAAGTTAAAGGTACATCCATGTTTCCTGTATGACTCGGTTTTGTGACATTCGTTCAAACGTATGTAAATGTTGCAAACACATTCATTTTTTTCTCTTTTTTTCCCCATTAGTGCGAGATGATTTTGCGATATTAACTCTAACCTGTGTTAATGTTGCAAACCCTAGTCTCATCGGGTCGCACGACACACCGGAAGGATTTATGTCCCTTTAACTGGGTAAGGGAAATTCCCAAATTCGGTTTTTACCCGGTGATACCACGATTTGTGTCACTGATGAAAAACTCAATGACGCATTTCTGTACACGGAATGTGGTTGTCCTCTAACATCATGATACCGCAAACACAGAGAGATAAAATTCCCTATTACCCAATCAACATTTCCAACCGAACGTTGACCAACTGCTTTAGCGTCGTCGCGTCATCTTTTCGTCCTCGTGCACATTAATGGCATTAAGGGGGTTAACGAATGGTAATTGAGCTCCCTGTCACTTTCTGTCCATCGGATCCGCGCGATCCTTCGGTGATAATTAGGCAAATACCAGGAATGAGTCACGCTTAAGAACGACAACCCTTCGCACAGATAGACAGATGGCAAGAATTAAAAAGATGGAACGACAAAGGTCAAACATGACCAAGACCGGACAGAGATATGACGTCACTTCCTTGGCGGTATTCCCTTCTCGTGATGGTCAAAATATTAATCTAATAATAGTATTTCCGTTGTCGGGATTTTAATAAACAGTTGTACGATCAGAGACGGTATTATTTAATTGAGAAAGACAACTAATACGGGGGAGATGGTTGTCAAGTGTCAAATAAAACGGCTACTGTTAAACCCCCCCCCCCCGGCCTCCTTTCCAAGGCCTCCCCTTCGACTTTCATTTCCATTCAGAAAGCTTGTGTTCCATTTTCAAACGAACGTTATCTCCCAAAAAATATTCATGATGCTTTTAGGTTAATGTAATAATGGTATAAATGCCTGATATCCTCTTTGTTCACACACTGGCGCCCGACCAATCAAATTTTTGCGCATACTGGCTAACAAACGCTGATTTTCGTTCGCTTCGCTCACTCAATCAGCGACTTCAGGCCCGGCGCGACCCCGACCCTTTTCCCGAACCCGGTCTCCATACACTAACATTTTAATATTTCCAAGGGAAAAAAATAAATATGCTTTTGTAAAATAAAGCTAAAACCTTCATCCCGGCTGCTTGCTTTGGCGTACGGTATTTATTTTCTGGGAGAGGCAGAAAGTAAATAGCCGACAATGCTTTATTAGTCGTTTGTTTTCATTTGTCTTTTTATTGCTGATCACTTTCCAACGTAACAATTATAAGCGTCGTGCGCTACAAGTTGTAAGTGATTGTTAAAGCTATTGTTAGAGGAGTACTTACTTATTCAAAAGTAGTGGTAGTGCTGTTGATTTCTACGATTTTATTATGCAGACTTTAACATGAGAAATCTTCACCATCTAGAAATTGTCGCAACAATAATTATTTCCTCTTTCTACAATTCAACGCGACGTGATTATACACGATCGGCGTAAACGACGTGACGGTAAATGCTAGAGAAGCGAAAGCAGCACAAACACCAATTTAAATAAAAGAAGAAGCTATTCAAGTGCATATTAGTTATATGTGCACTTGAGTGTATTCTTTGTTTTGTTTTATTTAAACGGTAAAGGCTAGACAGAGAATACAAAGTCGATAGATAATTCGGGGTATTTTCAATTTTTCAGGCAGCCTGTAGAAAACAGCACCTTTAAATCACGCTCCATCATATCCTATTCAACACCTTCAACACGCAATAATAAAATACGTATCTATAGGCCTACTATAATTACCCATGAAGGCAGCAGGCACCAACCAGCAACGGCGCGTGGCCCACAGCCCCGCACGTCTGGTTGGAGGGATTGCATTACGAGAAAGCTTTTCAGGACAGCATGCTACTCGAAGGGACAGCTTCGTGACTGCCTTGAGCCTTATTTATTTTACCAGCATGAACATGAAAATCACCGTTTGCTAGCCAGTGTGCGCAACAATTTGAAGAAACGTAATACGATCGAACACGGACATACACATCAGCTACCATATCTAACCTGTGTTGCAAACCCTGTATTCAACACCAGCTAGTCGGTACTTACAGGAAATTCGTGGCAAAAAATTGCAGGAAAGCGTAAAAAAAACAACGATTAGAGACTTAACTTTCTTTAGACAAGAACTAGAATCAAAACAAACCTGTCTTGACATCATTCTTCATCTTAAAGAGGGGTGTCCTCCATCTTTTGTGTTGTTGAATCATGCAACAAAGCGAAGGAGTGCACACGAAATGCTTCCAAAAGCCGGAGGCAATTCCGTGAAGATATCTGGTGTACCCTCGTGGACCAAGAAGCGAGGTTCTCTTACGGTTTTCTGCAATTTGGCGAACACCCAACTTTACAAAACCAAACTCTAAACACGCCTTAAGAAACCTTCACTGAAGGACAGGGGAAAAGAAAGCACTACCGTATGATGACTTGACGCATCGTGACTCACGGGTAACAATGGAAGTCTTGTTTTCATGGGTTTCGAGAAGATGATGAGAGAAAAACAAAACGACCAAAGATCCCTTTCGATGGTGATGCATCACTCTAATTATGGGCCTCGCGTTTCATAAATACAATCACCGCCCTCAGCAAATACTACTGACTCATTGTTGTACTGTCTGTCTAAAACGTTTTTTTGTTGTTGTTTTTTTTTTTTCAGTTGTAGTGTTAATTTCAGAGGATAGGCCGAGACGCGGATATCCAAGTTCAGTTTCTTTTTGCATCATTCGTAGGAATTAACATCTAACAGGTTTTCCCAACAAACCGGAAAACTCAGGGAACATAAACTACATCTGAAACTCAGTGAAAACTCAGATAATTGTCAGATTTTTCACAAAAAAATACATGGAAAAGTCAGGGAATATGAACTACATTTTGAAACTCGGTGAAAGCTCAGGGACACTTAAGGACACTTTTAGGCCTAATCCTTAGTGCATTTATTGTTAAAATTAAATGTGTCCTTATACTTCTGTGTTGACACCTAAAGGTTCATTAAATCGGACTACTCTTTGGCAATAAGTGAACAGTAAAAACAAGCAAAACTGGTAAAATGTGTAGGAAAAAATTCCTTCCTAAAATTACGGCAATAGCCGGGAAATTCACCTCAACCACTAGAAAACCTGGAAAACTCTGGGAATTAATTTAGTTATTTTGGTGGGAACCCTGTCTAAGTAAAATACGGGTGCAAACTTATTTACGTTGCCTTTTGGACTTATATGTCAGACTGCCTGAGCGGGGAATCGAACCCACGACCTTTGAAATCAAATGCCGAGGTCCTACCACTGAGCCATACTGACAGTTGGCTTTCAAAGGTCGTGGGTTCGATTCCCCACTCAGGCAGTCTGACGTTATAAGTCCAAAAGGCAACGTAAATAGGTTTGGATCCGTATTTTATTTAACCCATCTTGAGCCATTAGCTTTTTCTTCCTGTGTAAGTCTGTCTAAGGTTTCGGGCTAGAAAATGTTTAAAAGACAAAATAATAAGTATTGTAATATTATACCTTTTTTTTTTTTAACCTCCGTAAATACAATTAAGAACGACTAAACATTTCGTAAAATAAAAAGAAAAAACTTGACATTTACTAATTTCAGTACCATTTTTTGCCACTATACGCCGTTGTTATCAGTCTTAACTGAGTTAATTTGTACGTGTACATTTTTTCCCTAAAAAAAAATAGTGTAGAAATCTAACGGTGGGGATATCCAGTTGAGGTTTAAACTTATCCTTGGGTTAACTCGGTAACAAGGAAGAATGGTGATATCCATCACTAAATAATAAGTTGAGGGCTAAGCAAAATTTAGTCTGAAGATCGATGGTTAACTTGATACTGAGTAGTTAGCCCCGATCTGTAAAAAGTGGTGATATCCATTTAGTATTAGCGTTATTCCTGAGCTTTAACAACATTTTTACAAAGCTAAGTTAGCCTGAAGGTCGAGGTCTAAGGAGTAAACAGCTAACAAAACCCCAACTTAGTCCAACATGGATATCACCAACTTTTTTCTCCAGTCCACTAACTCGCAGGTCAAGGGTTAGTTAGCTCCAGGGATAAGCTACTCCGGGGCTGGTTTAGACCTTAACTGGATATACCCACCGTAAGAGCGAAATTCTGAAGAAATGTTAAAAAAAGAAAAATCGATGACTTTTCCCTTTACAAGTGAACTATCATGATTAAAAAAAAATAGTTGTGATATTTTTTGTCTAAGTGTATACAATTTAAACTGATAAAAGTAGGACCGATATCAAAAACGACCGTGGGGGAAGCAGCAGTTCAATTCTGTGCATGTTTCTACCTTTTTTCTTCAAGAAATTATTGTTCGTCCTTTAACATGCCTTTGAAAAAAGTAAAAAGAAATCCATGAAAAAGAAATTAGCTCCAATGTGTCCGTCGTCTCTCTTTTACAAATTTCACAGAACTTGAGAAAAACACTCAACACACACGTTTACGAAGCTGAATTTCACTCTGTACTTTAAAGTTATTACCGAGCAGGTGTTAGGACGGCTGTTCTAAACTTATTTTATGGGCAAAGTTATTGAAAACGAGGGGAACCAACTGTTCGCATACAGTTAATGAAGGTTACCATTTTTTTTCCTGTTTTCAAAACTAACTAAATTCAACTACGGTAAGACTCCATGTTTGAGAGTCCTCACGGCGGGTCTTAAAAGACGAAGTAGTGAAGTTGTATTCAATCACAATATTTTTTTAAACTCTTAAACACAACATAACGGCTACATTTTATACGAAAAAAAAGAAAGAATTTAAGATTTCCCAATTTTAGTACCACTTCTTGTTACTATAAGATGCCGTTGTTAGCAAAGGGTGTTAGCCTAACTGAATTTTAAAAAAGCTCGTTCATTTTTGTATGTTATATTTTTGCCTTTTTTGAACAAACATTTGGCCTTTTTCCCGTCTTGATTTTCAGAACGGTTCCTCGGATACGCTCCCCTCTCCCCTCCCTTTCCCCAAAAATAAAAGATAAAATTATTTCCGAAAAGGGGAAAGAGTTCACTAATTCGCCGTTGGTTTAAAAATTTATTTGTTGTCGTGTAAAAAATTAAATTTTTCGGTTTGTTTGCTATGGTTAATTGAGTAAGGTGAACGCACCTGTATACAAGTTGAGTAAATTCAAGCCAAAAAAAATGCACATATATGAGGAATCAACTCAATTTTTTGCCGTTTCGGGCCAAATCTTACCCATATTAAGAGTCACAAATAAAAAAAAAATATATACACGAAGTCAGAAAAACACCAAAACTAGGATGTGTGTTTTGGTGTTTTTATGACTTCACTTCGTGTAATTTAGTTTTTTTTTTGTGATTCTTGATTTAGGGGCAGTTTGGTTCGAAATGTCGAGGAATTGTTCATTTTGTATGTTCACCTTTTTGGCTGGAATTTGCTTAACTTGTTACAGCACAACATGAAAGGCTTTCGTTGTTAGCGAGTTTAGTTGCAAATATGCATAAAATAATATTTCGGCCTCGATCGTCACACGTAAATGAAAAGTTTAAAACTCCGGTAATTATTATCAGCCAATCAGGAATTCACAAAAAAAAATATGCTCCGCTAAAATTACTAAGAAAAAAAACTAAAGCAAGCCTCGATCGTCACACACTGTAAACTGAAAACTGTCAAATCCCTTTAACTATTATCAGCCAATCAGAAATGCACAAAAAAATATGCGCCTCTAAAATTACTGATAATAAAACAAAAATTAAAGCATACAACTTACTCTTAGCTCAATCATACTGACGTAGAAATGAGGCATGATGTTGGAATCTCCAGACTTCCTAATTGAAACGATGATGCTGTAGATATCCTCTCATTAATGCGGGGACCAACCCCCTGACATCAGTCATCAAACCAAAAACTCTTCCAGTCAATTCGTCGCAATTCTGCGAACTCTACTCCAACAAGTCCTGCCCCGAGTGTGTCGATGCTTGTTCGGCGAAAGTAAAGAATGCCGTTCGGTGGTTGGTGGATCGTGGGTCAGCTAACGGGAAGCTGAGGACACGAGAGTATCGTCATCTGTCTCTTATCTCTAGACCAGCATCATCATGGCGGTCGCAGATGAGAAAGAAAGAACGGAGATATACGTATATGGTTAGACACACGTTTCCGGCCAGATGAGAGGAAAGGGGGACACGTCGGGCTTACGGTATTCGCAAACTCATTAGCCTAAGACGAAAAGATCGGTTTCTTCGGTTTGGATGAACACCGGATACGGATGTGACGTATGCGTGTATCTCATGCGGAAGTGGATTCACAGTTTCTTGCCGATTTTTCATCGATGATGGATGGTTTTTCTCCTTTCGCTATGGCTGGAGGAGTTGTCAAGAAGTTACAGCTGTTCGAGTCCCCACGACTTGAGGAAATGAATGTTGTCGTGATTTAGAGAACCTGAACTGGAAAGGGGCAGATTTAGCGGATGTTCACAAGGTACACTGCCACCAGGGAAAAGCAACCGCTACTACATGTGGTCTAGTTATTAGTAATGTTCGAAATTAGCGAAAAATTGAATGACAACCGAAAAATAAAGAAATTTTTTGTAATTAAAACAAATGAATCCGTTACAAAACTCGGTTATCAGAGAACGGGAAGAATGGGGAGGGGATAAAGCCACTTTAGGGTGCCTAAACTTCAACGTTTTTTTTTATCACTCTCCTATGCTTGTTTGAAATTTTAGACGGCACGAATTTTTGCTGTGACAAGTCATAAGAAAACAGTTAACAATAAATAGAGTTCAGAAACCACCAGACTTAGAGACATAAATAGAAATTTTAAGCTGTTTTTGTTATTAAGAAAAAAAAAAGGCTTGTGTTAGAAAATGCTCTTTCAAAATCTACGCCGGTGGGTTTAAAAAAGCTTTAACAATAACCATCTCGCCCCAGTGACTTAATTGGTTATTTTTAGAGTCAGAAACGACATACTTTCTTCGAATTGCTTAGTTTTCAAAGCAGAAGGAAAAAGTTTGTTAGGCGATGTAAGAAAGTTATGAAATGCCCCTCAAGAAAAATATATTAGCTACGGCCCTAACCCCCTCCCCCCCCAAAAAAAAACCTGACTGGAAAATAGAAATAATTCCTGGTTCTTCGTTCAGCTGACACTTCAGCAATTTAGTCACAAAATGACGAAAATGTGCACCTTGTAGATATCCTCTTGTGAAAATAAAAGTCCATGGTAAAAACAAGGTGGTCCCCCAGCAGTCTCTCTCTTCCGTTGCCAGTTTCCTGTCGGAGAAGCCAAAAGTAAGGAAGGAAACAGGAAAGGTCTGCAAATTCTGCGTACAGTCCGAAGCTATTTCCAGGAAATTCAAGGCGAAAACATGATGAACCTGATATTTTCTCCAACTGATTGCAGCTTGAGTCGAGGTCCTTGTATGTTAGCAAGGCACACACAGACGTCTTAATGAATACATATATTAAATGTCTTAGATGCAGTTGGAATGAAACACAAGATAGTGATTGATGACGGCGATATGGCTCGCGCACCAGCGGATGTGATTGCCCAATCGCAACTCGTTCATGCATGCCAAGAAGAAGAATCACGCGCCCGCTTCCCCCCCCCCCCCCCCCATTACCACCACCAGTTGTTTTAATGTCGTAATTATATGAAAGAAGTTGTAGTGTTTTTACGGTAGCTCCGTTCTATAGCCTTCTTTAGTATCTTTACAGTAAAAATTGAACAACATGCCACTTAGGCCTAACAGACAAAATACACTTACGTAAGGCTTAAATATGTGAGTAAACTGTTCTGTTGCGCAACTGCACAGCAAACTTGAGTATTTTCTGTTGCTGTCTCTGGTAGTTTTTTTTTGTAAATTAATAAACGTTTCCTCTTAGTAGTGGCTTACGCAAGTAAATTTCCTCCGAGGGAGTGGTGTTTTTTGTGTGTTTATTTTTTGTGTGTGCGTGTTTGTTGGGGGAGGAATGAACAAAATATGCGTTATTACATTGCTTGGCAATTTTCATTAAAGTATAAAAATTGTCGATTTTTCTCATTAAAACAAGGAGAAAAATTGTCGATTTTTCTCATTAAAACCTTGCTCAATACGACACAAACTGACAAGTGGGGGGACAGTTTATACAAAGGATCTGATATCTCATATTTGCTTCGAGCGCGTTTCAGAGAATTTGGTAGTAGCAGCACTTTCGGTAGCCTAATCTTAATCACATTGCCTATCACAAACCTCAGGAACGCAAAATATGTAGTCTGTTCGCGCGATCTTCAGAGATCCGCAACTATTCCTTTTCTAACTATCGACATGACAATAAAATCGTATTGTGGTCTGTTGCGTGGCCGTCAGAGATCCGTAACTGTTATCTTTATAACTATCGACATGACGATAAAATCGTGTTGTGGCCTGTTGCGTGATCTTCAGAGATCCTTTACGCGGTAGCTACGCTGGTTTAGAAATTGGTATAATGTAGCAACCATTAGCTGATAAAATGTGTTGTTCTTCGTTTGAAAACAGTGGAAGAAGTTCGCCGAAACGGCGTTAATTGTCCTGTTTTCCCGTTGACTTCTTTCGACCACGCTGCATGGTGACAATTGCGCTGCATGGTGACAAGTTCAAAACTCACACCATCCCCTTCGTTACGTTAAAATCCAGTTAAAGTCAAAAGTAAAAATCTAATAGTAAAATCAACAGTTCCACATCGACGTGATGACGCAGGTTCACCGAAAACGACAAAACACGAACGTCAGTGACTATTTCCTTTCAACGAGACTTCAAAGAAATAAGGAACCGATTCTGTTATTATTCTCTCAGCAGCTATACTTCCGCTGCTGAGCCCTGTTAGGAAACGCGCGGATAAATAAGAAAAATTATCTTCCTTCAAGTTCAAATCAGAGCATTAACAATCTAATTCGGTTTTTCGCCTTTTTGCCAGGGGTGGCAGGCAGAATTTTGTGAAGGGGGTTTTCTACAAATCATTTGCACCCATCTCCTTCCAGCTTGGTTCGGAGAAGATTCCCCAGAAGGTAACGCATTTTAGAATATTTTTGGGCCATTTCTGGCCTCTGGTGAGTACTCATTGTGCTTGGCAATTCAAATAAACAAAACATTAAAAAAAAGAATGCACCTTCCACCCCAAATCCTCCGAAAGCGCCATTGTTTGCACTAGGACAGTTCTATACTCAACTACAAAACCTCAGAACCGGAAGTATTACCATCATTATCACAGCGATCATAGAATGCAAAAAAAAAAAAAAGGATTTCGCAGCCTTACCAAGACGTGGCTCCATCCAACGTTAGGTACGGCACCTAACGTGCAAACAATACAAGAAAACTCCATGTAAACAATATCGTAGTCAGTCAGAAAAGACATAATGAAATAACGGTGGAACTAACGCCGGGTTTACGCAACCACTCGCTTTTGCATTCTCGCAGCTAGAAGCTAGAAATCACCTCAAATTCCAAGATGGCGGCGGTTTTATGTCTGCCGCCTCGCAACGAAAACAACAAATAACGTGAGTTCAGAAGCGTTTGGGAAAATTGTTTCGTCATGAGGAATTCTTTATATTATTGGCACGGATTATAAGACTGCAAGTATTTACTCAAACGATGTCGGATTTAGCTAATCCATTTAGCGTTGTTACCATGGCAATGTCACCTTTGCCATCGCGATTGAGTTCTAGCTGCGAGAATGCAAAGGCGAGTCGCTGCGTAAACGCGCCCTAATAGCTGCGAGATAGCCCTAACACCCAATAATTCTATCGTATTTTCTCAACAGCATTGTTTTCTTGTTAGTGTCCGCCGCCAACAAAGGGTGGCGCCACTACACCATACTACAGATATAGCATGCGCTCAATTACAGCGTTGACCTCAACTATTATTCCGCAGTCACGATCCGTACGTTTCTCAACGGTTACAACGAAAACGTACATTTCGTTCTATAAAGGAATTAGCACGCTTGGGTTATGTAGTCCTGCACTAAATTACTTCCAAGCAGTAGGATGAATTTATTTATCCCTATTTAGTTTAGCGAAGAAAATCGTAACGTGGTGGCTGACTCTGAGACAGTTACTAGAAACGTGTACTCCAGAACACAGAGGCTTGTCGTCCAACGCTCGCTAGTCACATGAATATAAGAGCCTATACATATAATAAAAGGGGTAAAACATGGCATTTTTTTTAGGAAATGTGACTGGAGGTCCACTTTCACAAAAGGGCACGACTTTAATATATAAAGGGCATCATTACGTTAATGGCTTAACTAATAACATAATAAAAAAAATCATACTATGTGCAGTGGTGTAAGTGGTGTTTTGCACTGAGGGGGCAACACTAGTCATTTAGCCAAATTGTGTGTAGGTAGAAACCAATCACAGGTAGGAAAGCTGGGGGAGCCCTGTGATCTCCCCCAGCGGGGTCCCCGGAAGATGACGCATTTTTGCTATTTTTGCTATTTTCTAGCATTTTCTGGCCTTGTAAAGTGCCAACATTTTTACAAAATCAGTTTTGCTGACTGCATTACAAAGTAAATCTTTCAGTTTAGATACTTATTTTTTATAAATAAAATATGTCTTCAGGATAGTCAAGGTTCTTTTCAGCTACGCAAAAAGTGACAATTTGTCGAAACCGAAGAAGCCTTCAAAACCAGAAAAATAAAACCTCAACGTGCCCTTTTACAAAAGTTGCCCCTGCCCTCTCGGTAGTCTGTGCACGCTACTGGATTTTACCTGCCGTGAAGATTCGTTGTGAGCTGGATTGAATCTGAATTCATTATCCATATCCCCAAAATTTGTAGTTAGCAAATTGTCACCAATGAACAAAAGTACGAATCGCGTATTAAATAAAAATAAAAACTTTCTTCGATCGTGGACGAAGAGTGGTACTTTTTCCGGCAAAGTCAAGATGACTAACATCAGAAAAACCCAAGATTTCGTACTTCCGTTTCTTCCCATTCTAATTATTCAGTCATTTTCCTTATGTTGAAGCTTCAACGCACGGCTGGATGCCCAATTGTGTTTGTGCTGCGCGTCGAGCAATGTAGTGAGGAGGTGCTTGGCGCGCCGCCAGACGATTGAAGCGAGAGGTTTGCGGGTTTTGAAGCAACTAAACTACGCGCTGTAACACGCATATGTGAATGGTAAATTCTAGCTCCTCCCTACTCGAAATCTTTCATCTCTTCTGACCTGTTTTGTAATTTTTATGAGGGGGGGGGGGATAACCCTCCAGCTAATCAGCACAGTATTGAGCCGTCTATTATGCAGCAACTATGTAGAAACAGAACGTGAAAAACTGCATAAAACTTCGTCAAAATTAGGTTAATTCGGCTACAGACTTTTACGAGCATATGATAGGCCCCCAAAATTTTTTGTGAAAACAAAATTTAGTATACAGTGAAAAGAAAAATGCTCCTACCGAATAACCTTAGCCCTAGAATAATTTAGCCCTAGAATAATTTCTCGCAATAATAAATGAAATTACCTTTTGTATTTTGGGGGTGGGGGGCATTCCGTGGTAATTTCCGTTATGGTATATCGTAACAAAAATGATTTATGTCGTTAGAAAAGGGCGGCGGGTCTGGGATGGTGGGAGGGTGAAGGGTGACATTTAGTAAATTGCTGTATTTATCCCGTTCATCATCTAAGACGACAGGGTGTAACCTGACACCCAGGGAACGTGCGAACTTCTCCCACTACAGCCGCCAATACAAATTTACTAATGGGAAAAACTCCAGAACAAACGACACGAAACGGACTGGCGTTTTTTCCTCATTTTAATTTTTTCCCCTCCACTTTTATTCCTGGCCATTCACCCCTTATTTAACTATGAGACCAAAGCCCAAAAAAACCCACGCCCGAAATTTGTTCAAAAAGGCAACAGCAAATAAAAAAAACAAAAAAAACAGATGAAAATATTTTTAGAATCTGAGACTACGCGTGAATGCCAAAAAATTATATCGGTGATGCATGGGAGTCAACGTTACTTTGTGGAGGTCAGGGACGAAATAATAGGCATGTGTGGAGAGAAGCGAGGCTTTTTTTGTAAGGTGGGGGGCGGAGGAAGGGCGGGAATTGGGGGAGCCAAGACGACATAACCTATATAACATT
>JAHWFP010233091.1:49518-68266 GCA_023313725.1 Lithobius niger | reverse complement strand
GGGAGGTGTCTGCTAGACTTTTTCCAGGCACATAGGTAACTTCACGGGAGCTCACGGCTGGTGACCACCTGTGCTATCCGCTAGCTTAAGTAATCGCCTGGTTTAGCAGTTTGCAAGGGAGGCGAGAGCTGTGTTAGAAAGTCAACGCCATGATTTAACAAGCATATAGTAACGAGACCTGTTTGAGATGCCAACGCCTTTACCACTTATCTCTGAAAGGAGAAGACCAAATTTTAAAGCCCAACGCGAGGTTGTGAGGGGTCACACACACCCCAAACAAACGGAGCAATAGCAGCCCAGTGGTCAGAGTCTCGGCCTCCCAACCAAGAGGACGCCAACTCAAATTCAGCGTCTAACCAATACAGGACTTTAAAAAATTAAAAAATTTACCGCGCTCACAAATGACCGTGTACCTTTGAGGGCCAACTGTGGGTTCTTGCTATGGTTAGATGTAACGTCAGCTAAATTTGTACAGAACAAAACTGGAGCTTTCTTCCAAGTTTTTGTTGACCAGTTGAAGTCTGATAACAATTAACTCCATAAAAACCGAGCTATAAGAATCAAAATTGAAGACTAATAAGTTGGCGGTTTGATTTGCGAGTAGCCCTTTTCCTCTTAGCCATCACTACCGTGATTTAAAACTAATTCTCAGTTAATTCAGGAACGTTAATTCAGGTAAATCTTTTGCCATTTGAAAAGTAAGCAGCAATACTTTTCAAAACTAAATTATTCAGTGTTAGTTAACGTTAATTTTCGGTAATATTTTAAAAATAAATTTAAATTCATCAGTTAATTTAATTTGTAAATAAAATGTATATAAAAAAAAGAATTTTGGTCACAATTAGGTTTCTTTATTGCCAAAACACATTAAGCTGATAATTTTAGCATTACATTGCCCAATGTGATGTTCCCCTGGAGGTTTCTTCCGGTGCGCAGGCACCTGCTTGCATGTCCCACTGCACATGCGGCGCAGTCCTCCCTTATAAAAGCGAGAGCGTGGACGCTTTTGGCATTCATTTTCCTCCAGAGGTGTCCCTACGCCACCTCGCTCTGAGGTTCCCCGCCTTTCGCACGGAATTTGGATTTACCCAAAGATGGCCGACGCTTCCGCTTCATCAGCTATTCTCCCTTGTGCTCTTCCTTTCGCTCTTGGCGACCGCTGGGTGTCCGCCCTCGACCTTGCCGCCACGAAACCGATCATCCCTGCACCTTTCACCGATGCTACCTTCGATGATGGCAACGCTCTTTCGGAGTCTCCTCTACAGGTTGGTCAACGTACCCCTCCTGCTGAACCCATGGATCTCTTATCCCTTCGTCATAATTTACAACATGTAAAGGACAATTATCGTGAAGCTAAAAGAAATCTCCGCCGAGCAACTACTGCTCTTTCACCTGCCTGTAATTCTCCCTTGGACCTATCGTCCAACTCTTCTTGATTGGGCCGCAGCGTCATACGTAGTGAAGTCCATGACATCGTCCACAACGCCGTTCGTAAGATGAAAGACAATCCGATGCCACCGCCATCGTGTACGTCTTCAGCCCGTCATGCCCTCACTCAACATTGGGTCGCCTCGACGAGCCATGAAAGCCACAAGCGCTGCGCTTCTTCTCCTTTGGGTGCCTTCAAGAAACGAAAGACCACCATTCCTCCCACAACACAAGGTCCTCTGCTGCCGGACCCCCCTTCGACACCGGCCGTCCAGACAATCCCTTCGTCCGCCATCAACGCCCGAAAGACGAATTCACTTTCTGGACGACTCGGCCGACGACCCGACGCTGTCACTTGCGGCGCTTCTCAACACTGCCGAAGAAACGGCACCAGATGGTTTTCTTTTTAAACCGTCACAGTCTGCCGACGCCCTAGTCATCAACCTGGGCTTAAAAACGGGGTTCGGATTTGCCCTTTGTGTCAAGCCCTCCAAACCGCTCAACCTTCTCAGCTAATCAACAACCCTTCTGACGTGCCTCCTCCGAAACGAAGGCTCCCTCCTGGGCAAAGGTTACCCTCTCATCCTTGACAAGGAACCACCAGCTCCACGTCCCGACCACAAGAACAGCTTCTTTCGTCCGCTCGGCGACGGTGCCACAAACCCACACAATTTCGACACGTATTCTGAATGCGAATTCCTCTGCAGTGAGATCAAGATGTACTTCTGCACTGCTCTCTCCATCCCTAAGAAAGCAGAAATCCCAACCTTCGTTCTATATGAAAACGATAAATGCCTTCGGCTAAGCCTTCGTGCCGCCTCCCAGGCCGACGTCCTCAACACTGCTGTCAATGCCTTGTGCGAGAAACTCTCTGTGGACGCAAGCCCAGAAGAGATACGCAACCTTTTGTCCCTAATCGCACAGCTCTTACAGAAGGCAAGCTTCACAACCTACCACTCCTTAAACTGGGCAACCAGAACCCTCTTTACCAACACCCTCCTCCTTCAGGAGATAGCCCTTTCATCCGCCAACAACCTAAACGTCTCCGCAACCAACCAATTCATGAATCTGACACCCCTTTTTCATGGTCTCATCCCGACTCTTGCCCCACACTTGGACATCTCAAGGAAACCAAAACCGCAAAAACAAAACCCTTTGTCCAACCGCCCCTTTCAGAAGAACATACAATCCAATTCCCGCCCTTCGCCGGACGACTGGAACAAGGCCGTATCAACAGCGCCCCCGGTCCGTACGAATGAGAACGCTTCCTTTCAGCCAAGAAACCAACAGCCCTTTCGGTCCGACCTCGCCCGCTCCGACCAAAGGAATCAGCAGAAGCGAGCCGCAACTCCCGACCGCCAAAGCCGTCACTACTCGCCAGGGGGCAGGAGTTCCTTTCGCAAGAACCAACAATGACGCCTCCCGCCTCTGTTGCCTCCCGGACGGCGCTAGACTCCACCACTTCTTCCCAGCCTGGCAAGAACTGACCCACAACACGGACGTCCTTTCGATCATCAAACATGGCTTTCGGCCGACACTCCTAGTTCAACCACCGCTAAAAACCTCCCCTCCGTGGAAGTTCTCTCCGCCAGTCACAGAGTCCCTTTCGTTCGAAGTCTCGGAACTCCTTCGAAGACAGCAATCAAGGAATGCCACTAGCCTGGTCCAGGCTTTTACAGCTCAATATTCCCTCGAACCAAAGAAGTCGGGAGGCTCTCTTCCGATTTTCAACATAAAACCTCTCAACAAGTACATTCACAACGATCACTTCAAAATGGAAACACTTGAGTCCATACGCCTTTTGTTCAAACAGAATGACTGGACAGTCTCAATCGATCTGGAAGATGCCTACCTTGATGTTCCCCTTCATCCAGCTATCTCCCACCTCTTCCGCTTCATTTACGACCGAAAAGTCTACGAATTCCGCTGCCTTCCTTTCGGACTAAATGCAGCTCCCAGAATCTTCACAATGATGTTAAAACCGATCCTGGCAAAACTTCACCAACACCAAATCCAAGCCAGTGCATATCTAGACGACTGGGCCCTCAACAACCAGGACCCCTCACACTCTGGATGGGGTGAACTACTAAACCATCTGGGCTTCGGGGTAAACTACGTAAAGCACGTCTTTCATGTTCCTCGGAGCTTCATTCAATCTATTATCGGCAAGAATTTCGCCCTCACCGGATCGAATCGAACACCTCCTTCAAAACAACAACCGTCTCTTTCACAATCAAGCCAACTTCACTGCCAGGGAATTAAATTCCCTCATGGCCATCCTCGTTCCCTACAGCCGATGGATGGCCAAGCCCCTTCACCATCACCGCATAGACAACTGGTCAATCGACCAAAAACAACCCGACAAGCTAGTACTGTGAGTGAGCCACAGTGAGCCATCCAACGCCTATGAAACAATCCGTTCCCTCTAGTGAACTTGCAGGAGCCTGCACATCAAGCCATAACAAAGATAGCGTCAGTCCCATCTCATCACACGTTTGGATTTTTTCGCACACAAATTACATTTTTCACATCTTTTTTCATACAGTTTTTTGAATTAGCCTATATTTCCAAAGCTTGAAAACGCATTCAATGCCATGACGAGTTCGGAAGTGTAGGTACGTTGCATTTTGTTTATCTCCTCGAAAAAAAACAGTGATATTGCCACAATGCAAGTCACACTGCCATTTACTGACAAACCAAATAACCTGGCTCACTGGCAAACGAACTTCTCGCACTGAATTTTATCTTCACTCTACCGTAGCGAAGCTAAATTTATTTATTTGTTGTATGAATAAATTTAGCTCTGCTACGGTAGAGTGAAGATAAAATTCAGTGTGAGAAGTTCATTTACCTCGTTTGCCAGTGAGCAAATAATACAAAATTTCATTTTTCCACCATTTAGTCAATTTTTCACATTTCTTATCACACTTTTTCGTTTCGCTTTTTTTTTTTTTGGAGAGCTCAAATTTTTATTTTTTCACTTAGTTACATCTCCAAGTATAATCGTGCCATGTGGAGTTTGTAATGCCGTTTACATATGAAAGACCAAGAAAGGTGTAGAAGCAAAAAAGAAGAAAACGGCATCCACATGGACGAATTACACAAATTTTAAAAAAGTTCACAGTTTATTCTTCAACGATGTTTTTCACCACACTGACACACGGCACCACAGATTGGAAAGGCATCCAAACCATGCTCGTTTAAGATTCAACACATTGCCACCTAAATGGCTTGGAATCGCTGACAAATCAAGCTCACCTGGGAGATCAAAAAAGACTCTTAACATCCACACTCCTACTAATCCCAAGGATGTGAAGGAACTCTTCTTGAGGAAGTGGAGAGGACACACTTGCAAATGCGTAGGCTAAGCGAGCGGCAAGATTCAAATTTTTGCATTCGGAGCAGCAATGATGTAGTAGAAAAAATACAATCTACAGACGCCTGCAGGTTGCAGGAAAACATTTGACATCCTATACAAAGCAACTGAAAATGTGCATATACCGCGCAGTATTTTGTGTTTGAGATTGGGTGAAAAACAGAAGGATAAATAAAATGTTCCCAAAAGGTATGCAAGCATTCATGTAGTTCTTTATCATGGTTTGAGTACAGTGAGGTACTTGGGCAACTATCGATAGAAGTTTCATCCAGAAGAAAGCACAGCGTCCGAGCAATACATGTATTGATGTGATCAAATTTCAATGTACATTACTAAACCAGTTACATACTAAATCCAAGATAATCCACCAACCAAGAAAAAAAAAAAAAATCCCACACCACAGAAAGGCAAACTTAACGTTTTCAGCTACAGTACCTCCAATAACTCGAAATGAAAAAACTGTTTGCCGATCTTCCAAAGAAAAAATGGGTCACCACATGGGTCTTTACAAAGAAAATTTAATTCTTTCTCTCCTACATTTCCGATTTTGCTCTTAAAATCACCCTTTTTTGTAAGACCACTTTTTATAACTTAAGCTAATACAAAAAATTAACGTTATACATCACTACACGGGCTTTTTCAAGTCACAACGGCACGAGGACGTACACTGAACATTCATTACACAGCAGATGCTTGGCAATAAATATTTGTTGAACTGTGTTCATGGAATTGGATTGACACATTGTAATCTCACTACAATAAACGTGGAATACAACAAAACTTAAAGATGCCTTTGGTAACCACTGGCTGTTGGCAGTGAGCATCTGGACTTTAATCAGTTCCAACCCATTTTATTTTCACCTGTAAAAAATGTGCATCAAGTATTTCAGGTAGTTTCCACATCTGGCTTGGAGCTACATGATGCACCATCCTCATCCCCTTTGTCTTTTTCTATCACAGTTTTTGTCTTTGACTCAACTGTTCCAGTCTTCGCTTTTCCTTTATCTGTCTCCATTTCCTCTTCACTATCACTTTCAGCGTCAGTATCGGCACCAGGATGTTGGGGAACGAACCGTTTTGGTGCAGCTTCTGGACGGTACTCAATCTCGTGAGAGAAGGAACGCTGGGCATGCAAATTGGCCTGCATGACATGTAGCTTTTGTTGATAGAATTCGTACACAAATGCAGCCATGTGTGGTAAATCGTGAATAACCACTGGTTCACCAAGAACGTGATCATCAACTTGCCTCAGTGTTGGATGAGCTTCGTGAGGAGCAAGATACAAATTAAGCGGCCGCTGCATCAGCAGACTGAAGGCAGGCGTCAGCTCGTAGCAATTCTGAAAAAGTGCTACACGAGCAAAGACGTACAGACCGAGTCGTGCTCGGGACATGGCTACCACCAAGCGTCTTACATCACGCAAATGACCAACTGCTTTCGTGCGAACAAGACTCAGCAAGATGTAGTCGTTTTGCTGCCCTTGATATTTATCCACAGTTGTGACCTTGTGAGGCTGACCAATCAGAGGATTTCTTGAACACTTTTCGTTTATGACATCCCTGATAAGTAGTTTCTGCCCATTGTAAGTCGTTAAAATTGATATTTTCTCAGCAGGATATCCTTGAAGGCGCATGTATGTGTAAACAGCAACCACGTATTCGGCCTCAGCCAAATTCTGGTAGAAGTATGGGATGGGCTCAGACTCGCCGACACCGTTGAAGTCTTCTACGTTTATAAGCTGAAAGTCGTACCAGAAACCTGCGTTTGCCACCCGGTACTCGGGCCAAGTGTTCACATGTGGAAGGTTACCTAACTTCTTGTAGCGCCAATTGTACAGGTTACAGATGCTAGGTCTGGCTCTGCCTTGGGCATCCAAGTCGACTGTTGGCACCCCAAGGCGAACAAAGCGTGTGAAGAGTGACTGTTCCATGTTAGAATACTTTTGGAAGGCCATGTTCTTGATAACTGGGGGTAACTGGTGATGATCACCAATCATTATCCATCTCTTTAAACGACTATAGCCATCCCCAGGATTCTGCAACAGCAAAGGAATGAAGGTTTCAATTTCCAGAATCTGTGCTGCTTCCTCCATCAGGATGTTGTCATACTTGAACCCTAACTCTACCAGCTCCTTCCTTTTCAGCGCCGCATGGGTGCATGTCATGGCAATAATTTTGGCTTCCCTCACCAGAAGGTAACGCGAGCGATCGAGGCCGCTGCGAAGCAATTCAAATGCCCGAAATTCTTCCAACTGCGTGAATATTTTCTTAATGTATCGAAAACATCCTTCAGCAATATCAATATCTTCAGCCCAGCTAGCACCTTTAAAAATGGGTTGAGGTGCCGTCTCAAAAAAGCGGTGGAACGGAAAATGTCCTTTGATGGCTTCAACGGGAATTTCCTTCCCGTGTCCCGGTTTCACTTTGCTCATAAATTCCTCCCAACGAGCCAAAACCTGATAAAGATAAAAATGACCAGCTGTTTCACAAGTGTATGACACGTCACCGGGAACACCCAAGCTTTCCTGAAGCCTCTGCACTTCCTGAAGTAGCTCCAGTCGCTGAGCAAGGACATAATTTACACGCCCGTATCTGCTGAAGTCTTTTTCTGTTTCCAAAGCCTCTTCACCGTGACCTAAACGAAGTAAATGGCGTTCGTCAATGTCCAATGCCATGATTTTTTCAAAAAGCTGATTCAATGCTTGATTCGAATGTGTCACAATGAGAGTTCGCTGTTCGGGAAAGTTATGGTAAATGTTTGATATGATTTGAACAGCTACGTCGGTTTTCCCTGTTCCTGGTGGGCCAACGACCATTGT
This sequence comes from Lithobius niger, assembly GCA_023313725.1. Taxonomy (NCBI): domain Eukaryota; kingdom Metazoa; phylum Arthropoda; class Chilopoda; order Lithobiomorpha; family Lithobiidae; genus Lithobius; species Lithobius niger. Next base: position 60,644 of record JAHWFP010233091.1, on the reverse strand, counting down.
CAAACCAGGCTGCATTCCAGCTCGAATCGCTTCTGTTTGCGTCGGTGTGAAACGAACTGTATTCTTTTTGGGTTGATTATAAGGATAAGGTCCCCGGTTCAACATTACGTGAGGCTCCACAACAATAGTGGATGGTTCATCTTTAGGCTCGTCTGTTTCGGCTGGTCGCTTCTTGCTCACTACTTCTTGAAACGTAAGTCTGAATGGCGGAACAAGTTTGTTCTCGTTGCCAGTTTTCACTTCAATGAGATGTTGCGGATATGACGCTCGCAAATGATCCATGTCAAGGAATGTATCGTTAAAATCCAATGTCGATATCTGGTTCGGCATCTTGGAATAATGGGCTGCTCCTGGATTACCGTATCCTAAAATGATGTCATGCAGCCAATCAGGAACAACACAGTCAGTATTCATCAAGTCCCGAATTGTTTCCAGCACAGCTTTGAAGTTGTTCTCTTTTGGTTTACGACGCATGATGATATTAAACGACTCGTACACATCCTCACTGCCCTGTGTTGCACGATCCATGTCCAAACGATACTGGTTACAGTCCAACCAAACTCTGAATGTTCTCGAGTCGCCAACCATATCAGGTTTTGGTTCTGGTCCTTCCTCAATAACCCGCCCATTCTGGTCTAGCATACCTTCTATCTCACATCCTCGAACGTATGTTAACCCGACTTGTGGAATAAACGACTCGCGCAACTTAAATGGCGTGCCATACGGGTTTTTCGGTCTCACAGTCACTAGAAAGCAAACGTCATGTTTACGTAGAGCTTCCCATTCTTGTTTGATTTCGTAACGTGTATTTAAGTGAACTGTGACATCAGCTCTGACCCTCGATGGCTGTTTTTCACCGATGTTGGGCTTTGCAACTTCTACAATGGCAAAATTTACGATTGGCTGTGCCATTCTTGCCCAGCCACCAAATACAATCCCGCCTTCTTCGCCTTGCCATGGTTTTAATCTTCTGACAGCATCTTCAATGTCCTGGCGAATTTCATATGTCGACTCGAGACGAAACAAGTTAAAATTTCGAAGTAGATAATCATGCAGTGTTAGGAATTGCAGATTTAGCTTTGCCAGAGCAAGGCAGCCTTCACCAGAAAAATATTCTGTTGGCACGATATTTTCATCCCAGATAATTTCTTCTGTCGGATACAGAGGCATTTCATTCAATGCCTCAAGCTGAGATGGTCTCCGTTCGTGCCTCGATATCAGAAGCTCTAGCAAAAATTCTTTTCGATATGCATTCTCAGGCGTTTCTTCAGCAGACGGCAGTAGGTTGAGATAGGCTGCTATCTCGTGCAGTTTTTTCGGACTGAGATCACCAAAGTTCTTGAGGAGGGCTTCCCTTGTGTGAACACTAGCAACATTAGAAAGCGAGAAGCTGTTCAGTTCTGGAAAGTTTTTGAAAGCCGCTCTCTGCAACGACGTGATTTTCTTGTAGTGAATGTCCGTCATATCATGATCGGTAAGGGCTTCCCCACTCTGGTCATTGATTTCAAAACGGAAGTAGAACTTCAATCTGTCGAGAAGCTGCCGAAACAGTCGACCTTCTTCTCTCTGCATGAGATTCGAGAGAGAACACCTCACGACCAAATGTTGATCGTCTAACATCGTGTTGAAGAAGCGACGTGTTGGAAGTAGCGCTTCTAAATCGATCATTAATTCAAGAAAGCGCTCACAATAGTGAATTTTATCCCAATCCACTTTACCAGTGGAAGGGATCGAATCCAACAATTTGAACAAGTTTTGAATTAGTTTGCATAAAAAAGTTCGTTCAAATTCCAATTTCTTCCTGGTGTCCTCGTCAGCTTGTGCATCCTTCTTCTTAATCATGTTCCAAAACTTCTTAAGTTTGGGTTGATTTTTAAACTCCTGTTCTCGTCGACCAGGTAAAAGGCAGATCCACATGGCTGGAGATACTAATCGCTGGACTTGTTCTCGAATCAAGTCAACTTCTACGCTGTTAAAAGAATGGATGAGAAAAACCAGCAATGCAGTTTGTTCTCTGAGCGCTCGCCCCTCCGCCTCCCGTAATGTCGCCTCCAATACTTGACGAAAAAACGACGGAAAATGTTCGGGTAACTTTTTGAACGTTTGCCATGCAGGTACTCTTTCACGGAATTTTTCATTCACCATAATTATTATAGACATCATGTGTCCGTGGCTGGCTTTGTCAGGATGGTAATTGGGCCACAAATAATTTTCAAGGTATTGGCTAAATTCTAGAAGCATTGTCCGACGAATAGAAAAGTTACTGCCTCTGATCTCCTTCAAGTAAATATCTTCAACAACATCAGGATCGAACGATGTTTTCTTGTCGACAGAATGTGGAGCCCAGTGCTTATTTGCAAGCTGGGTGATTTTGTCAGAATAGATTTGTTCCACTGTCGGAGCAGTTCCTTGCTTAACGTTTGACGACATGGTAACGAAGAAATAAGAAAAGAAATTAGATCAAGTCAATCGCAAAACGGACATCGCACACTGAACAACGCACCGGCTTCGTTTGAGTTGGAGCCCAATCGACAAGGTCATGGGCCCCGAGTGCCACTACAACGTTAGACAATAAGCCCCAGAAAGATGTTGACAGATGTGTGACTACGAAAGCAAGACCAAGAATTTATAGACTAAGACGGGATTAACTCTTCAGGCTATATCAAGAGAATCCATGAAAAAAAAAGAACAAAGAAACACCGCAAATGGAATAAGTGCATCTATACAAACATTAGAACCATTGTAAGAAACTGGGATGCATTTTCTCTTGAATTAAGGGTAAAAAAAATAGAGACATAAAAACAAATATGACAATCTTTTATCTTGGTTTTGTGAAGTGTAGCAGAAATCCGCTGTGCGCCTGTAGCCTTGGTATGTAGCCTGTAGCAAGGTTAATTAAATATATATATTCTTTTACAAGAATATAGCAAGGGTAGTATGTCTGTAGTCTTGCAGTCTAGTTAATGACGCCGTTACAATAGATATAGGGATGCTTTTAAACGCTTGCGAGTCGCTTGGCCGCGGGGAACGCTTTCCCATTGAAATAAAAAACGGGCAGCGTTTCCGCTTGCAAGCGAGTCGCAAGCCGCTGACTTTAAAAACTCCCCTTATTTCAGCTGGCCCTTGGTGTATGGCTTAATAGTTGTGCACTTTTCCGGTAGAGGGCATGATTGGCGTGAGCGTGCTCCTTCGGTTTTCTTCTGAATCCAAGATGGCGGCCGTCGTAAGGTCCATGTTGCGCTCCATTCCTACGAAAAGCAAAATTGCATTTTGTGCAAGGCCAATTAGTTACATCGCCTGCAAAAATGCATATACACTTCGTCAAACAATCAACAAATATAAGGATTCCGCTCAGAGTCACCATAACAACACACTGTCTGATTTGAAGGTGAGTTTAAAAAAAAATCTTGCCCTTGGCCGAACGGACGAAAGTTAGTGCTGAAAAGACCGATTGCTGGTTTCGCACTAGCAGATGTGGCTGATCTGTGGCGGTACCTTTCATTTGATAAAAAGGCACAGGTGCTTTTCATTTCGTTTTAAAATTGTATAAACACTGTTGTAAGGAATAGAATGATCATAATTAACTTTTAATGGCGAGATAAACGGTCACAACCATTGAATAATTCTGATCGTTTGCTAGGACCTTGAGCAAACTAATAATTCATGCTTAACTGTAAATTTCATTTTCTTATAGATTCAGCATCGCCCAGATGGGCATTACATGGCATAGAAAAGCGATATATGTTAAGAAATAACAATTCAGAAAAATCAACTTAATAGCAATACCCCAGGGCTTATGGTAAAGAAGGGTTCCTCGCCAATCTGCTTCGTGTTGCGCCACAATCATCTAAACTGAACTACTTTTTCCCATACCATTTTTGGGGCAAAGGCTTCGTGGCCTTCAGAAATTAATCAAAACTGTACTTTGTGCTGACGACAAACAAACCCAAACAACTCAAGCTTAAATATTAACCCTTCATACACTGCACTCCAATGTGGCTGAGTGGGCTAAACCGTTGTTTGTGTATTCAAAACAACGTGTTTTCACACTGCATGGTTTGAGTACGCAATCAAGTGTACTTTGGTTGCCAACTTTGGTCCTTCTTTGATTACGGTGTCCCAAATTGGAAGAAAAACGTTGTTCAGTAGGTACTTCTTAGTTCATTAAAATAAAAAAAATCTGACGAGATACACCGTAGTTTTAATTGTGCCGTTAAAACTGCATCTTAATTGTATATTTGCATCCAGATCCATAACTCGACCAACTATATTAGTAATAAAGACACTGGTGCAGAATCTCGGGTTAAAATATGACTTGTATTGATTCTGTTGAAACAGATCAGGAGATTAGCAGATTAGCAGATCACGAACAAACAGGTGATGAACTTTGAAAAAGAGTATTTATTCCGTCAAATATGACTTGTAATCGTCCCCGTTTACTTTTGGTGATTTTTTTTAGCCAAAAACGGTAATAAGCCTCATATTCAAGCCGCCTTACAATCGGTCTAGTATGGTGCTCTTCCCATGTTCCTGCCACACTAAGTAAAATTGTTTGGTTTTTAAGTGCGTGCCGGGTACCTTAAAATAATCGCAGGTCAACATTTTTTTTATCTGAATCTTGCTCCACCCGCCAAAAATCATTATTTTCACCAAAATGTTAACCGTCTCGAAATGAGCATTTCAATGGCACCAATTTCAACTCTTTACCTCAAACCACTAAAACATTATTTGTATAGGTGCAGAAATCCACCGGCCACTAGCCAGTTGGCGATTAAAATATTTGTCCAGTAGCCAATTTGGCCGGTGGATTGGTGGGTGATAAATAGGGCTGTAACGAACTGTCGTGTTTTCACTTATTGTTGGTAAACTTTACAAGGGTTTTTTGTCAGCTTTCCGATGGACTTAATCCCAAGCACTTCGTTTCAGAAGTTAAGAGAAGTGTTATGGGCAGAGGATTTTATTATTTTCTAACAAGTTTTCTACAACTTCTGTTACTACAAGGCCAATGAAAATACCACAATTTATAAGAAACTTTTGCTTTGACGTCATAGATCAAGCTTGAAACACGCATAGAAACAGGAATTTTAAATTTGGCGACTAAAAATTTGTGCTCTACTGGCCAATGGCGAGTTGTGAAAAATGTGAATCTGCACCTATAATTATTTGGCAAAAAGGAACAAAAAATTAAATACTAAATGATGTACGCAAGTACCCCGAAGCAGAAAGGGGTGCCACGTGCGACTATGTCGCAGATAATCTGGCACAATCGCAGACAAAACGTGTCGTTTTGACCAAATTTCTGCCATTTCGTCAATTTTTTACCGACTTGGACATTCCAATACACCATTTTAATAGTTTCGACGAGCCCTTTCAGTTGATGGAAGAGCCAGATCAATAGGATAAAGCACTGAAAAGTTTAAAAAAAAAAACAATAAATATGTGGGTAACCATACGAAAAAACAGATTAGCTGCAGATAATTTTCCCCGCAGACAGTGGTAGAAAATTCTGCTTCTGGGCGTAAGTAACATTTGCCATATATTAGCCTATAGGCTATTCTGTTAGACTGACTACATACTGTTCAAACTTTGAGCTTTACATGTCAAAGAAATGAGGATGAGCTAAATAAAATAAAATGCCTGGTGCTTCAATTTGCAACCTCGCCTGTAAACCAAACAATTATTTTTTTTTTGTATGGCCGTATTAATAACAACCATTGCTACTACAAATTATACCTGAATCGCTGCACAAAATTAGGACCAGGCCACCAACAAAACAATGCCGGTAAATGTTTTGGTTCGTCACGTAGACTGGCCCTCATGTCTGGTAAAAAAAAGTTCGGCGGAAAAGTGATTTTTAATCAACTGTGTCTTTTTTTTCACAAGACGTCAATCGAAAACAGATTAAAAATGGCGTAACCCCTATAGAGATTGATGTTGGTGCTGGGAATATGCGTAGTGACGTCGTTACTATTGTGTGGCTCTCTAGCCGTTCGTGCACACCCAAGTTAGAACGGTTTTCCGTCACATAGCAGTAGGGCTCAGCAGAAATGTATGCATGACTGGCATTCCAGAATCAATCGTGAATGTGACTGAATATGTTTGTTCAGATTGCACACACCCTGCAACAAACGAAATGAATCGTGAATTTAAACTGAGTTGGTATTCTTAATCTTAATGTATGTAACAGAACGCTACTTTTACTCTCAACTTGTCATGGCGACCTAGAATGGGTAGGCTACTTAAAGAGTGAGAGACCCTTTCACTATTTTGAGTATCCCATTAAAGCTGTTGCAGTGTTTCAAAGGTTTGAGTGAATGTAGCAAAACCATCTGACGGGGATTCAAGAAAAATTAATTGTTTGCAACATTTGCACATGTTTGGTTAACATTGCAACTACCAGGGGTCGTAGAGTTCCTACTTTTTCCTTATTTCCTACTTTTTTTTTCTAATTCCTTATTTTCCTTCTTTTTTCCTGTTTTCAGATGTACAGTTTTCTACTTTTTTTTCAGCCATGCTTATTTTGTTTGTAAATTTAAGTGTAAATTAATAAAATAACGTATAATATTTTCGTTCAATACGTAAGCCACGAACTTCATTGGCGTACTCGTCCCTGGCTTGTTTTCAACATAACGAGGCGTTCTGCGCGTGCGCGTTGAAAAGCCTCGTTTCCGGTTTCTTATCTTGCGCGACGGTTTCGTTTTCACAAGTCTACCACCAACGTCCAAGCATAAATTGTTGGATAAGTGCTTAGCCTACTTAGTACTATTATGTTTCCACTGTTTAAATTTAGTACTAGCTGTTTGTAATTTCTTTTCTCGATACAATGAATGAGTATTAAAAGCCTTTAGTGCTCTGTATTACGTCACCATGTGCGTTGAGCTTGCTGAGCCAGTTCCGATAGAATGGTTTCGTCACACTCACACATTTGGTTATTTCCAATTTGTAGAGCGTCGACGACGAGAAAATATTCGGAAAGTTAATGATCTACAATTGCGTGCAGCAGCTTTTCTTGTACTGCTAATAAAATAAAAATGTATCACTGCCGTTGGGTACGTTATAGTGGACACTGCCGCTGCCCTAAAATCATCGCGGGTCGAAATTTGTTATGTTGATCTTGGGTCTTACAACAAAAATTTAATTCGTACTTTCGCAAAATTGTGACCAATTTTAATATTCTAATAGACCATTTTAACCCGTAGCGTGCACATACCATCGAGAGGGCAGAGGCAACGTTTGTAAAAAGGCACGCTGAGGTATTGTTTCCGGAGACTTTTTTTTTTACCCTTTTTTAAGCTTGTCTCTCTTTTTTACCATTTTATGCCCCTTTTCTGGCCTTCTTTTTGCTATTTCTAGGTCTCTTGACCCTTTCTCTGGTTGGAGCACCAGTGTTTATCGGGCCCGAAAACCAAAATACGACATTTTTTTTTTACAAAAAGAGTAATAAGGGAATTTTTTCGAAAAGAGCAGGGGCAATAACTGCTCTTGAAACGAGTAAGCTTTTATCACATTTACTGTTAAAAGCCCTGATATTATGCCGAGGAGTTCCTTATCTTTACCTACTTTTCAGTGAAAAATTCCTTATTTTTCCTTGTTTATGACTTGCAAAATGCCTTATTTCCTCCCCCCCCCCCCCCCAAAAAAAAAAAACCCGCTATGACCCCTGAACTACTTTTCGTACAGGAAAACAAACGTGGAAGAAAGCACTGCAAAACGGAAAAAATATACTAAGTCTTATATCTGAATTGAATATTTACAAATTTAACTTTGTGTGGTCCCTTAAATTTTCTAGAGGTCTGGCAATTTTCATCTTTGCCAGACCAGTGCCCAGTATGAGGTTTTCTTAAATTCGTTAACTGAGAAGCCTCTCTAAGCCTCTTTTTTTTTTTGGGGGGGGGGGGGGTAGTTCTAGCTTATGTTAATAAAATAAAACAATAAAGAACCAGGGCTCGAAATGAGCGGTATCGCATCGCAATTTGCGCCACAAATTTTAACTTTAGCGATGCAAAATTAAATAATGTATCGCAGTTTAGCGACGCAACTGTATTAAAGGAGACAACATAATGGGCTAATCATGATCGTGGTGGTTGACAAGGAGATGCTAATCCTTCCTAATTTATAGGCAGGCCAAACATTGCACATGGATTCTGGAAAACATTGGTCCTACCATCACCTTCGGTATTTAGTTGGTGGTGCTTTCGTTTCAGACACAGGTCAAAATAGTCTTAATGTGCATTGGATGCCATAGTCTTGACCAAGCATCCGTGTGTGTAGCAAAGTAAATGTGAAACAAAAATGGATATTGTTTCAAATAAAGTAAACTTTTGTATTGTTTTTTTACTAAATAAATTATTCTTTAAAAGTTGCTAATCATTTTTTCGTGATTGCTATGCAAATTTCTATTTTGTATCGCATTTCTGCTATGCAATTTTTCTAAGACAATTCGAGCCCTGAGAACACGTTGAAAATTTAAACATGTTGTGTTTTTTTTTTAACACCAAAAAATTTTGGCCTAAGTGTAGTTGAATAGGCTAGTTGTTTCCTAGGCACTGCGAACATCTCCTAAAATAGTCCTTCATCCGTTAATTATGTAGGGGTTTCTGACGAATTTGACTCGTGCAATACAAAATATTATGTAATCGTCAACTACAAGCAAATATTCAGTGGCCTATTTACTAACGCCTACTTCAGGCGAAGCCTAGAGATCTGCACGCAATAGCTTCAACAAACGTCAACGGAAAAACAAATTTGAATGGGACGCTCTTCTGAATGGAGCTTTGCTCCTGTAGGGGAGTTGATGTAGGTGATGCCCTCTTTGCGGTGTTGTCAGGAATGGCTTCCACTGAATTTTGAGTTGGGGTGTACTAGGTCTGGGGTGGTATACTGCATTATTTTTGTGTACGAGGGTGCCAACTCGTTCAGCAGAGGAATTTTATTTTCTCTGCAGTGTGGTATAAAAAGGGATTCCAGTGCTTGCAGATGATCTTCCTTCTCCAAAGTTGGAATGCAGTTGCACTTTCGTTCTTTCTCAGTCGATGCTCTGCTTAGTCTTAAAACTGTGTGCAGCAATAGCACTCTTCTTGTTCAAGTCTGCATTGGCTGTTGCTTGCATATGCTCCGAATCTATTTTACAAATTCTGAGTTTTGTCTCTCCTGTGTACCCTTCGTGGTTAGTCTTTGCAGGGCACCCATCACACGGCCGACTTGATGGTAGGTATACGGCACTTGGTCTTCAGCTGCTGCTTGTTTGGTTGTAATCGAAGGGGGGCTGTGCTGAGGTTTTCTTATTTTTCTTGGATTGAGTGTTGTAGCAGTCGTGTACAGGTCGGTTGCACAGGTGTTTTGGTTGTTGTTGCAGCAGCTTCTGCGTTCATAGCGCCCGGATGTTCTAAATGGGTAAGCATGATATTAAGTGCTGGTTCAAGAATCCACCCAACGTCGAGAAGATCCTGAGTGAAAAGAAAGTGCACCAAGATTGTGAATACCCAAGAGCACCTCAGGACTCTACGAGTGCAGAATTTGCTGCAACAACAACCAACATGCCTGTGCAACACGACTCACTGCTACAACACTCGATCCAAGAGAAATAAGGAAACCCCAGCCTGCTTCGATTACAACCAAACAAGCAGCAGCATCTTAAGACCCAGTGCCATTATACCACCAAGTTGGCTGTCTGATGGGTCCCCTGCAAAGACTGCCCAAGGGGCTACGTGTCAAAGAAAAAATGCAGTGTTTGTAAAAGAGTCTTGAGCATGTGCAACCAACAGCTCATGGAGACTTGACGAAGAGTGCAATTGCATCACAGCATTAAGACCAAGCACAGCATCAACTGGGAAAGCTCCAAAGTCCCACTGCATTCCAACATTCCAACTTGGGAAAAGATGTTCTGTGCTACACTGCAGAGAAAATTTAACCACGCTTTGCGGCGCAACTAGTCCAATACATAGACCAATGACTATCCCAACGATTCTTGATTGTGCAAACTGGTGCAAATGTCTTGAAGTTGTAGCAATGGTAATTTTTTTTTTTTTTTTGCCTGAAAATAGTTAAAAACAATGGATTCAATACAGAGTAAAAATATGTGTTAAACTATTTTTTTTATAGACTAAGTACGGTAATTAAAACAAAACTAAGCTTTCACGATTTAACACTGCTAACGCTCATTCTCGAAAACTAAATACTTAACTGTTTTTGCAAATTTTCAACAGTTTTTCCGCCGTCAAAGATGTTAACTCGTCACATAACTGTTTTCATCAGGCATCTGCTTCGTCTCGTGGTTCCTTGGTTTTTCACGTTCGCGCCATAGTTTTTAAATTCCGGATGGGGCTGTAGCCTCTCATATTTAGTAGGCCGTCTCGATCTGCTTTCTTTTCCATCTTTGTCGTTGGAAGAACTGTCGAAAATACACCAACTGCAGTTAGTATTTAGATTTCGAGAATGGGCATAACAGTGTTAAATCGTGAATGCTTTGTTGAGAACTCTTGAAGTACCAATTACAAATTTGTTATTTTTAAAATAAAAACTGCTAATCAAAATTTTAAATCTGATATACAAGTTTAATTTTGCATCGCAGTTTTGCTAACCAATTTTTTTTTGGTTAAGTTGAATCCTGTTTGTCTTTGTATTCCAATATCAGCAAGGTGTTTTTACTTTCAGCCGCCATTTTTCCAATTATGCGATCAGCCTTGTCGTCGCTGGTTTGCGAGCGAAGCAAAGATGACGATGGCCCTTCTCGGGGAGAGAGTTCTGGCTGTTTGCAAGGCTTTTGACAAAATCAGTGCGGACAAGGTATTGAAAGTTTTATTTATTTAATGTTTTGTTTGTTTCAGACCCATTGGCCAAGTTTTATCGTTAGCAAACATGCATACAGCACGGATATCCCCTTGACTTTAGAACTGATTCGTGACAGGGTGATTTTAGTTCTTAAATTGTACGATAAAGTTGACCCCAATAAGGTATAGTTATTTTAGTTTTATGTTGTTAATACTGCATTGCGCAACTACAAATTGTATAATTTGTTGTTTGTCGTTTCAGTTGTCGGTGGATTCTCATTTCATGAACGATTTGGGTCTGGATAGTTTAGATCATGTTGAAGTAATCATGGCGATGGAAGATGAGTTTGGTGAGTA
>JAHWFP010233091.1:0-44518 GCA_023313725.1 Lithobius niger | reverse complement strand
CAACATCTCCACAAAATTTGGTCAAAATCTAAGAACCCAACTATCACGACCTATGTAGAACCTGCCTGACTCTTAAAAAAAGTGACTCTTAAGGGAATTAACCAGAATTTCATATAAAAATTTTAAAGGGACCTATGTTTACGTTTTGTATGCTTAGATTTCAAAGTAAAGGATATTTACCTTTCCAATATCCTTGCAAATTTTCGACAGGTTTTTCTGGAGTTGGAGGGGCTCAGAACGACTGTCTTCATCAGGCTACCACATCACCGCTTACTTCGTCGGGATCGTTCGTTTGCTGCTATCATTCGTTAAAATGCGGCGCGAGGCCATACCCTCCGTAACTTGCAGGCCAGTGGCACCGCTTCTCCTGTAGCAACTTATTAAACTCTCCTCTCAGCAGGAACTGAATGTTTAGGTTTGAAGGTCCTTGGATATTCATCAGCACAGCCTTCTCTCTGCTGTGGTGTTGAATAGCCAGGGATTCAAGGCTTCACAGATGCACATCATTGTTAGAGTTGGACTTGAGGAGTGTCACAGTGCCTTCCCAGTTTATTCGATGTCGAGTTTACTTGTGGTGGACTGCTATGCCATTCGTTACAAATTTATTCCTGGTGTTTGCCATGTGCTGCTTGACCCTCGTACATATACCTTTTCTTGTCTCTCCCACATAAACGGCATCACAATCCCCACATGGAACTCTGTAAATGCCTTCACGGGTGTTCTTAATGTGCTTCAGGGCTTCATCTTCTTGCTCACTGGCTTCACTTCTTTTTCTTGTTATGGCATCTGGAAAAAAAAGAAGACAAAAAGAAGTGAAGCCAGTGAGCAAGAAGATGAAGCTCTGAAGCACATTAAGAACACCCGTGAAGGCGTTTACAGAGTTCCATGTGGGGATTGTGATGCCGTTTATGTGGGAGAGACAAGAAAAGGTACACGTACGAGGGTCAAGCAGCACATGGCAGACACCAGGAATGAAGTTGTAACGAATGGCATAGCAGTCCACCACAAAGAAACTCAAATTCGACACCTAATCAACTGGGAAAGCACTGTGACACTCCTCAAGTCCAACTCTAACAACGATGTGCATCTGAGAAGCCTAGAATCCCTGGCTATTCAACACCACAGCCGAGAGAAGGCTGTGCTGATGAATATCCAGGGACCTTCAAACCCAAACATTCAGTTCCTGCTGAAAGGAGAGTTTAATAAGTTGCTGCGGGAGAAGTGGTGCACTGGCCTGCAAGTTACGGCGGCAATGGCCTCGCGCCGCATTCCAACGAACGATAGCAGCAGGCGAACGATCACGACGAAGTAAGTGGTGATGTGGTAGCCTGATGAAGACAGGTTATGAGCCCCTCCAAACTCCAGAAAAACCTGACTGTCGAAAATTTACAAGTATATTGGAAAGGTAAATATCCTTTACTTTGAAATCTAAGCGTACAAAACATAAACATGGACTCGGAATTTTTAAAGTAAGCGATGTGACATTTTAAAAAAGGGACCTATGTTTACGCGTGGGTGTGCCTTTCGATTAATAATTGTGTGCGAGATCTAACCAATACACCAAGCGTAGAATTTTTTGTGGCTTTTTAGTGTTTTGCATTCAAACATTTTTTCTTTTTGATTTCTATTGGTCTTTGATTGTTCTTAAGTTCACGTACTCATCAAAAACTTTACGCTCCAAAAAGGTTCCATTAGGCCATGCAAAATAAAACTAAAAATTTCTTGGACAATAAATGTCACATAGATGAAGCTTGCATATTTTAATATTTTTTATTTATCTGAAATGCTCATATGTCATGAAGGTACTTTTTTTTCTCTAACACAAAACAAGCTCGTATCTAACCCTTACACCAGTTTTCAACACGAAAATAATTTTAGAACATATGTTAGTAACAAGCAGGACACGTGCATTACCTCCCTATTTTAGTGTGTCCCAGGAAAATAATTGCTATCCGTATTTGGAGGCATTGTCAGCACAAACCATCCAGTAATTGCGTGCCAGGCTGGCCAAATTTTGCTAATTTTGTACATCCGACTTATTTCCGTATTCCACTACCCTGACAGCGTCCCCCTACACTACCCCTATCCTAACCTACCCCTCCCTCCTCCCCAACTATTTCCCCCCTCAGAGGATCCATGTTTTTGCACATTTTTCCATATTCTGCGTTGCACTCCACCACACCCTCCTCCTCACGCCAACTTCTTCCATGCTTGACCCACTGTGTGTATTAAATAATTCCATATTCCACATAATTTACTAGTCGCACTTGGGGTTTTCCATTCCAAGAAATTAAGGGGACCCCTCTCCCCAATCAGACTCACCATTGGTATGGTCACCTGAAGAAGATAAATAAACTTGGGCAGCAGGCCAAACACCCTCAGTCTTATGAGACACACCATTGGACTTCCCTTCACCGATGCTTACTTTTCAGGCTTTGCATATTATGTGCCAATCTACAGGAGCATGTGATACTTGTGGACGAGTCATTAGTCAGAAATCATCATTTTAGCTGTTAGCCACGACAACACAGGAGCAGCTTGGATTGGTTTTTTTTTTGCCATAAACTGGAAATTTATTCTACACGCGGCCATGCCTGGAAACTTCTGTATGTATATTAAAAAGCATACCGAGTCGAAATTTTGTTCCTGCTTCTTCATCGTTAATATTTGGTGTATGATGGTGTGGATAGTCGCTTCAGGCGGGTGTAATAAACATGTTGGAAATTTACTACTTTCTTACCCTTGCCTTCTTGCGTTCTACTAGTGTGGTACCACTGAAGGGTGATACAATACGTAGTCATCTAAAGCTTATTAAAGAGGTCCAGGTTTTTTGGAGAATGAGAACGAGTATGTGAAGAGGAATAAGTAACTTCCTCAGGCGAAGCGAGACGACACCAAATTGGAAATACGCAGTTGTTCAGTGCCCGTTATAGAAATTCGGTGACATCACACTGTCATTGCAGGCAGGAGGGAAGAAGGTTATACAGTGGCAAGGGAGATACGCTGTGTGAGTGAGCAAAGCGTTTGTTAACCAGTATGTGCAAAATTGTGATTAAAGAACCTTTATTACATCTGTCCGGAGGCCGGGCTCTTTTTATTTGTGTTGCCTCATAGGAATAAGCTTGCTTTTACTGTTGTGGCGATTGTCTTTCACCTCTAGTGAAATGGGTAGTTTTTTGTTTTTTGTTGTATATTCACACCTAGCTTCAGAGATATTAATGGCGCTCACTCATGCTGCATGTCAACCCTCTTAAATTGTGTAGCAAATAATTTGTATGCACGCTATTGAATAGTTACTTACACTGCTGGAAAATAAGATGATTTATTTTGTTTCAGCTCGAGTTAGGCTTAACTGTGCACTGCAGGCAAGAGGTGGCGCATCAGTAGTGCAATGAACATAGTATTGTAAATTCATACTTCCTTGTAGACTTGTGTAAAAATGACAATAAAATGTATGTTTAGTCAACTGTGTTTTATGCAATTTATAATGTTAGCTGCAATAAAATAGGTGCGATAAGTTTTCAGTTAGCTATTGTTACATTTTGTTATAATTTATGAAAAAGTCTAAACATTTAGAAGAGCCTCCGTCTTTTAAATGGGTGCTACGTTAGCGGTTAGATTTTTCGTCAAACAGCTTGGTTGGTAAGGGCAAATTAAAATGACACAGTGCGGGCAATTTAATTTATGTGAGGTTATATCTGGGTCAAGTTGATTTAACCTTATTCGTACTTATAGTGTTGCCACTTACAGGAGGATTCAAACCAACCTCCTTAAATGAAGCAAAAAACGCTCAAGTGAAGAACAGGTGTTTTTTTCTTTTCTTAGGGCATATGGGTAAATTCCAGTATTTGAAGGAATACTTTCTTCAACTTTAACGCCTGCTTTAACCCTTTGAGAGCTGCGTTTTTTTTATATCTCCAAAAAAGTAGGGGTAACCTGGACGGGGCTCGAACTAGCAACCTGAAGGAGCTGTTAAACGTGAGGCACACGCCTCTACCAACTCGGCCACGGCCGTCTCTAGAGTCGGCTTGTTAAAGGGAACCTAGTATTGTTGTCATTCCTGGATTGTTGGCCATCTCGTGCGTAGTAAGGACTCTGGTTTTAATACTTCAACCTGTGGTCGTGTTTGGCCCGAGATTTTCTCGGGTTAAGCAGAGGACACATGCTGCAATGCTGCGTGTCTGTGTGAGTCGAGCGAGCACCATAAACAATACAGCGTCGCTCGAGAGTTGCTCAGCATACGTGAAAGGGTACGACAGCACCCAAACTTGTCTTCCCTTTCCTTGCCGTCAGGGTGGTTGTGATTATAATCACTTGATTAAATTTGAAAATCACCCGATTATAATCAAGGACCAGGTTGACACAAAGCTGTTAATACAAAAGTACAAAAGAACTTAAAACAACTCAAAATAAAATACACTGCTGTTGAATTTTCCTCGGTCAGGAATGTATGTCTTATACTTTTTTTTTTGGCCTGATCCATGCAAAAATATGCAACCGATTAGGAACAACCAAAGTAGGAAGTAATCAGCTCATGTGCCATTGTGCCACGACACTTACACCGACTTTACTAAGTATTATTACTTTAATAATAGTTACTGCGGTCTGCATTTGCACGTGGTAATCACGTTTTAAACTTTTAATACTAAATCTATAGGTAATGGCATTTTGTGAGTGGCAACTGCCAAGCAAGAAAACTCTAGCAACTTTAACATGTCATAATTATTGTTGTAATCTTACATGTTACTGAAATCTAATTATAATCAAAATAATTCGATTATTTTAAAATAATCATGATTATTTCCAACCCTGAGAGCCGTCCAGCAGCGCAACCCAAGTGCGCATGCGCGAACACACTCCTCCCTATTAAATCGATGAGTTGCGGCCGGTGGCCATCTTTTTTCCTCGAGCGCTCCACATTGTGAACATGCTTTCGTTTTTCATCGACCACTTCACCAGCTTGAAGACACTTTCGTCCAATGGCAAGCTCTAAAGGTACGCCGAGGGGACTGTCTTCCAAAAAGACTTCACCTTCGCCGGCCAGCCCTCCGCCCGTACACCCTGATGTTGATGTCGGCTCGTCGCCCTCTCCTCCAGCATCACCTTCGGACTTGTCTCTTTGACAAGCACCACTTTCACCCCAACCTGCACTAGACTCACCGACTGCCGCCTCTGAATCATCAATCCCTTGCGGCCTACCAAACAAAATGTCTTTTGCCCTTCGGAAATCCATGGCCCCACACAAGTCAAACACCAAGGTTTCAAAGACAGGCTCCAACCGTAATCGCTCCCCCCAGTCAGGCTTCCACTCTATCGTTTTGTCCTGATCCTAACTGCGCTCTCAGTCCGCTTATGAGTCCTCCTTCGCTGCCTAATGGTCAGCCTCTTTCCTCGAAGCAGATTCATGCACTGATGGGCAGAGCAATCCGTGACTTCAATTATGAGAACCGTCCGCCTCAACCAGCACCACCGACTTTCTCACAATGAGGCCTACACCCTTGAGTGGATTGAATCCTCATCGGCCAACTTGTCACGTAAGCGGCGTCGATCCCCTCTTACGGCCACATCAAAATGACATCGATGTTCCTTTCCAACAAACAATTGGCATCGGCAGTCTCAAATCCTGTCTTTCCTTAGCCTTCAACGCCGCCTTCTCGTACAACACGACCCCCCTCCCTTCCCCCGGGACGACTTTTGCGATCTCGGCCTGCCTCCCGGGACGCAGAGAGAGAGTGGATACGGTATACGGCATCCGCACTCAACTCCAGTCTTTCGTCTGGACATTCAACAAACCATTACAGCCAGGATGGATACTCGCGTCGTACCCATTTTGATGAGGTCGACCAAGACACATAGGGACTCCACTTTCGGAACTCCTTATGACGGTCAAAGACGACGTGCTGGATTGCTTCCGTAAAGTATTCCTTGACCCGATTCTGAACCCGTCAAGAACAGATAACTTTCCACTGGTTTTGGCTGTGGCCTCTGTGACCGCAACCCTAAACGCCGTGTTGTTAAACCAATCGACGACCCTGTTGACGACGCTCCTACGCAAGGGAGAATTACTTTGTGGGAAAGTTGAATCTTTGGAGCTTGACAAAGACCCTCATCCTCTCCGGCCAGACCGTGAGACATAGTTTTATCGGCCTTTTGACGACGGCTCTGCAAATCCTCGCCATTTGGAAACCTATCTGCAATCGGAGTTCCTCACCGCCGAAGCAAAAATGGAATTTGGCTCAGTGCTGCTGATTTTCCAACAAAAGTCGAAGTACCTTCCACCGTATTAAGGGACAATGATAAGATCCTTCTTCTCGGCCTTCGAGCCATTTCTCAAGCAGACGTTCTGAGCACCACCATTAACGCGCAATGTGAGAAGCTTTCGACCGAATCAAGTCGGTGTGAAGCATAGCATCTTTACTTCCTTATTGATCAGCTCTTTAAGAAAGCTTCTTTTGCCACTTATCAATCCATCAACTGGCTAACTAAAGCTCTCTACAACTCGTCACTTCTCCTTTGAGAAGTTGCCTTGAATTCAGCTTATAACCTCTTTGATTCCACAAAACATGAATTGCGAAGTTAGCCCATCCAATGAATCTGACACCCTCTTTCTGGGGCTTATTCTGAAGCTTGCACCTCATTTGGACATCTACAAGAAACCGAAAGAGACCAAACCACAACTACAGTCAAAGCTGTTTTTCAAAAATCAAAACTCAAAGCCCTTCAGTTAACCCGCGGTAATAACTGGCCTCAATGGACCAACCGCAGCAACTCCAATCGTCAAAACGAAAAAAGCTTGAATTGGAGTCATCCCAACAACAACCGGTCCTTTCGTGGCAGATCGTCGAACAGCAGTAGAGGTGGATCAAACAACCGGAGTTAACCGTGACTGCTGCTACTCTTCCCCCATCTGTCGGCCCCAACTATCAGAACTTCGTCACTTTTTACCGGCATGGGAACGACTCGCTTCAAATCAACAAATCCTATCAATCATTAGTCACGGCTTTCGTCCCACATTCACTGCCAAACCAACGCTAGCCTGGCCGCCTCCGTGGGAGTTCGCCTCGCCAGTCTCACCTCGAAGTTCAGGCTCTCATCACCGAAAGTCAAAACCCCCTTCGGTCCAGATTCTACAGCTCAATCTTTCTTCGACGAAAGAAGTCATGTTGCGAAAGACTCGTCTTCAGCCTAAAACCTTTCAACCAAAAAATAGAAAACGATCATTTCAAAATGCAATCACTCGAACCAAAAGATAGGATAATCTCCATAGGAAGATGCATACCTTCACGTCCCAGCATCTAGAATTTTCACCTTCAAACCCATCCTGGCTCATCTTCAACAAAACAAATTCCAGCAAGCGCATACTTGGATCCCAACTCGTCCACAACTGAGATTTTGCCACAACTCTCTTCAACTAAGTCGGTTTCGGCATAAATCTAAAAAAAAATCAAGACTTACTCGAGCTCAAAGCTTCATCTTTTTCGTGGTCTCATTCAACCTCGCATCTGCCACCGTTAATGCCTTCACCAGGCAGGATAGAAGACATCATAACTCAAATCTGAAACTTCTGTCAGATGCCGAATCACACTCTCACAGAGCTCAACTCCCTCGTAGGGAAAATAGACTCCATGGCCAATCTTGTCCCCTACAGCAGATGGATGATCAGACCCTTCCACCACTTCCGTATCGACATTTGGGGAAAACTACATCATCAATGCAGTCTTTCACGACCCACAGACCAAAGCTTCCCAATTGACACTCTCCTATAGTGGTCGGATGTTCGGACCCTTTCCCAGACAGTGCCCCTTCATGAGCCTCCACCAGATCTTCAATTCTTCACGGATGCCTCTCTTCAGGGCTGGGGAGCACACCTCACTCACCACGAAGTCTCGTGCAAATGGACACTGGTAGGTCAGGACCACGTAAACATTCTGGAATTAATGACCATTGTCAACGCCCTAAGCAAAGTATTCGTTAATGTGTTTACGTAATCACCACAAGATTTATTATGATACCGTCGAAAGAACTTGTAATTTTGCGCAGGAAATTTAGTAGTCAAGAAAAATCACATCTTTAGCTCAGCTCCTGAAGAGCTTGCAAGCTCGCTACAGTGAGCCTTTTCATGTTAAAATAAGAAATAGCTTCAACACCTATCAATTGTTGAACACCTATTGCTTCAAATTGCTTCAACACCTATCAACACCTACCACTACAAATCAGGAAAAGTAATCGAAGCAATAAATGTTGGCGAGTTGAATGAAAAGATTCTATCCACGCCAACTTACGCAAGGTCAGCTGGGGGAGCTCTTCTGAGAACTGATAAACAAAATGGCTCCCATTTAGGATTGGAGCAGAGGAGGAGCCAGCAGTTCACTACCCTCATTCCCTTCGCAACCTTCCAACCATGGGGCGATCAGCAAGGTATGCAACCCAATATCCACCGACAACAGTGACGGAAGAAAGAGGTGCTGTTACAAGCCGATGAGACATTCAACAGCGAAACTATTAGTCTTTGAGGTCTAGGAACATTCTTGGTTGAGTGAAACATTAAAAGGAGGGAGGATACATTTTTTGTTGCGCAATGATCCCCTCGTTCCATTATTGGTCGCATAAAGTGGAAGACATAGTAAAATTTTGGGGACTAACCTGGCGATTTCCTGTACACGTATCTGAGTTGGGTCCCCTGACTATATTTGACTGGGGCCCAGACATCTTGGCCATCACTTTGCTTACATGCTTTGGGTATTTCACAACTACTTCCGGCGGTTCGACATGCCATATACTCTGTGAATGCTACCATGGACCGGTCTGCAAATTCTGCATGCTATTGTTGCTGCTGCAGAGCCGAATGTTCAAGCGAGGCGGCTCTGGGTGAAAACTGCTCACGTTTCCAACGGGCTGTGTGGAGTGCTGTTGGCCAGGCAGTGCGGCGACAAGCATCACGACTTAGCCAACGTCTTATGCGCCAGGACCCATTCACACGCATTAACGCCGGACCGGTTGTGGCTATGGGAAAGGAATAAGCTTGATTTCTACTAGAGCATCAAACCGAAAACTGTGTTTACGTGTCGTTCCGGAAGTGGAAATAATGTGGCAGCAAAGGCTACGAAGTTGTGTCGAACACTACCGAACTTAAAAAGCTAGACGTTGGCGACCGCACCGCCGCATGGGTAGCCAATTTGCCAGGTGCTTCGTTGGAGGAGATGCCCAGTGGCTGCGGCAAGGTTTCGTCCCAGGTGCTCGCCGCGGGTTTGCCTTGGATAAACTCAAGTCGGTTGATGTCTAACAATTGTCATTTATTAAAACAACAAATGCTTTCCACGCTTGAATACAGATATTGGTTCTGGAAGTTGCGGCTGTTGTTCTTGCTCTCTCTCAACTCAACTGCCATCTACTGACTGCGACGCCTGGTGGCGAAGGCTCGCACGTGGCAAGTGGCATCCAAGGGCCACTCGTGGGTGCCGGGCGGCATTGCGTTGGATGAGATGATGCCTGATGTGCAGCACCTCCCGATTACCACTCCTGACTTTTATCCTACTGCAGATATCTTCTGCCCAGTATAGGTGAATGCTACGATGTCAGCCATGGCACCAGGCATGGTTCAAAGCGACGACTCCCTGCCATCAACAACTTGTGAGACGAGCCAGGCCCCTACTCAGCATTCCTGACTGCTAGGCCACGTTGTATCAACTAACAGAAGAGCTGAATACCCTAGAACCTACATCCAATCTGGCAGAAATGGCATGTTCCACTAACACCGGTGTCTGCATCATCGGTCAGCGACATCATCAAAATGGGTTCATCAGTGGGGCCAGAAAGTGTCTCGTAGGCCACTTGTCGACACATTATTTTTCTTCCTGCGCTTTTTTTACCGTGCCTTCTTATGCATGATACTGACGGTAAACTTGTTACAGTGGTTGTGGAAACGTGCACTTGTGGCAATGGACATTAATGTCGTTCGATTTTTTTTTTTGCTCAACACTGCATTTCCACATAATTTGTTCATTTGCAGTACATCAAGCTTCTTCCTCGCTGTGGTGTGTTTTATTTATGTAAGTAATACTGCACGGGGACTTGTACCATTTCATTTTTTTTATCATTTTCTACACCCCTCTGGGTGTTCCTCTATGACCTGCTTAGTATGGTGTAAAGTTTGCAGGGGCGCCAGCTTCCCTGAAGCTCACATGTCTATTTTTAATTATGATTTTTTTTCCCAGAACGTCGGGCGGATCCGTAACTCGTATGTCATTTGTGAGTGCTTTTGCTTGTGTTTAATATATGATTTGTGGGTGGTTTGGCATGACCGTGGAGTGATGTAAGGAAGTCCATTCGCACTTCAGGGGCTATTGCTATGATTTATTCCCACTACTATTTTTTGGTTTGATGTATTATATACCTGGTTTTAAATAAGCTTAATCTTTGAGGGGGTGGGTATAACAATCCACCCACAAGGAAGTAGGTTGTAGTTACTTAGAAGTTATCTAATGTGATGACGCAAGCTGGAGACACTAAAGCTTGTCGCACACTGCTTCGTTCCGTTCCGACGACGAAGAGAGCCTCCAGGGCCACTGTAGTTAGCGACTGACTGCAACAGATGGCCCAGTACACATTGCTTTCATCGCTGACTACGGTGGCCGTGGAGGCTCTCTTCGTCGTCAGAGCGGAGCAGTGTGGTCTTCCCGTAGGCCAGGGAGGGGGAATGTCAAGGAGATATTTTGCCCGTCTAGACACATTCATTGACCGGATGTACGTCAATCTATTGCATCACTACTGAGTTATTTTTAGGCATGACATCAAGTCTCTTTTTATTAGAAATGACGCAATGACACTAGTATTACACCAATAGCTCGAGGTCCCCTGACCATCGTTGGGCCACATACTGTAACTAGAATAGTACATACTAAAGTCCCTGCCAAGACTCTGTACTCTAGCATGAAACGGATGTTAACCGTCACCATTTGGACTTCAAAAAAAGCCAGCTCCTGGTTTTCCAGGAGCTGGCGTTGGGAGAACAGTCAGTAAGAAGACCACAGCATGGGTAATCTTGCCAGTTTTACCTTGGGTAATTATTGTAAGAAGTTGACAGCTGGATTAGCGCCACCTAAACACCTCAGCCAAGTTGGAGTCCTCTGGCGTTTAACTACATCGTAGTCTTAGTGTTAACACTGTTACACATGCCTGTCAAAAGCCATATTAAAGGCGCCAGTTCACCATTCGATAGCCTTGCCCATATTTTAAACACAGCATCCACGTTCCAGATTCTCCACCATCCAATAGGCTGATGTGGGTCACATGATCTCGTTTTATTTATGAAAATTCGTAGCGCTCCAGCGAAGTATTGTTCCTTTTTGTAATTTACCGCTATTTTCTTTATATTGCTCAAAGATTCTACGGTGCTATATCTAGGAGTTGAAAAGGTGAAAAGGCGCCTTTAAGCCACTTGTTAAGCAACACATGATGAGATCAGTTTAGAGCTTTCCCAGCAGTTGACCCACGACGCAGACTTCATTAGGTCAAACACAAGAGGGCTTTATGACACACGATACAAAATATGCACCTATTTGCCAGTATGGAGTTGCAAAATGAATGAATACGTTATCATTTAGTTTTTAAAATAACTTTCTTTGGAACTTTGTGTCATCAGAAGCAAACTGATACTTGTATAGATGAACTAGTTCTGTTCTGAAGCATCGACTTTAGAAGAGAGAACAAAGTCTGGTACGGAAAGAAGGAAACCTGGGGATCTCTTACAGGAAACCTGTGACCATTGTAGGTGGCTGTGATAATGTACAGAATACATCCTGTAGTTGCTGAAGACGGCTGGTAGTCTCTCACAATACTGTGGGAGGCACTTTACCCGGCCCCCTTTCCAGTCACTGACAAGGTAAACCCTTGAGGCCACTAGGCTGAGCTAGGCTATGGTGACTGCCATTTTCGTGTCTTATCGTTTTTCTTTTCCGTGCATTCGTATACTAGGTTAAAAATTAGGTGTAAAAATAGAAAGTTGAGATTACCCCAAAAAAAGTTTTTAAGGCATCGCCAGGAGGGGGCTCGTTATTGGCTCCTGGCATCGTATAATGTGCAGGTATAGTCCAGGTGGTAAAATAAAGAAAGAAAGAATATCTAGATTCCAGCTGATCCCATTATAAATGCCAGCTGTCTTGGTTCTTCTTCTGAGATGTTAGATGAACGTTCAATACTCTGCCAGTTTTCTAAATTCGTTTTATTTTTATTAATGTTCTATCTTGTTAATATTCAGGGTTTTCGTTTCTGCTTTCTGTCTTTGACGGGCCTTGTCTTTTATCTGTTTATCGTGTACCTATAAATTCTTGCTCTTGTGCTTGCTCTTGTGCCTCGCCCCGGAGGGGCTCGTTTTATTGGCTCCTGGTTTTATATACTTTTGCTAGGACTGAGGGGTTTCCTGGGCGCACAATTTTTATCGTGTACCTAGAAATTCTTTTTCTTTTATTTGCTCAAAAATGCTTTTCTCCCCCCCCCCCCCCAAAAAAAAATCATAATTATCAAAACAATTGGAATAAATACAGCGAATAAATAAATATATTTCCCTCTTTTATTTTTCCCCTCTGCACCGGTGAAGTTTCAGTGGCGTGTACACCATAGAGTCAGACTGGCAGGTACCAGGGGCCCACCTGCATCGGGGGGCCCGGCAACCCATAAAATGCAAACAAACTTGAAGGGAAAGACCTAAAACCAATGCTGAATTGGGTACAAAGTTAGTTTTTTTTGCATAATATTAATGTGGATTTTCAAAAAAATGTCTCAATTTCTGGAGGGTAGTCCCCCCAAGCCCCTTCTCGGCCGCAGTATAATTTATGTTCCCCCACCTCCTCCCTGCACAGGGACACGCCTGTCATGCTGTGCCAGGGGCCCACCTTAGTCTGTACACGCCACTGTGAAGTTCCCTAAAAGTGGGAAATTTTCGCTCTTGTGGAAACGCATGGTTGCAGCAGTAACCAGAAGACTATCGTACAGATCAGTGATAAAGGTACAGATAAAACTAGAGATCAGTGCTTCATGTATATTGATTTGACCTCCTTTGCTGTTTTTTTTTTTTTAAAGTGGTCGATATTAGCTTGTCGTTTTTTTTTTTAGCAGTACTTTTTCCTCCAGTTGCGTGAAGCGCAGAATTTATTTTTAATTCATTTACGTTTTTGTCTTTAATACAAGCGTTGCGTGCAATAATTCCCGCTTCTTTTGGCAAATTCCACCACGAGGGTGCGTTGACTAACACAAGTCAAAATGGCGGCAGGATTCGCGGACCTTCGCCATAAGCTGCAGTCAAACCACAAAGTAAAGGAGACGATTCGTCAAAGATGGCCAAACCACAACAACACCAACAACAAAAACGACGAGGGTGCCGGTATTCGAACCAACTACCAGCCGTACGGACGGGCAGCCTACGACCATGAACACGACGACGACACTCTGGACGTGCTGCGCAAATTGCACACGGGCATTCAACAGCGTCGCTTGTTCAGCGAAGACGATTGTGAAGTTATTGAGAAGAAGATCGACGAAGTTGTGGAATTAGGAGAGAAAGGGATGTATCGGCCGCACACCGTCGATCGAGCCCCCTTACGCAACAAGTACTTTTTCGGGGAAGGGTACACGTACGGGTCCCAATTGAGCCGAAGAGGACCCGGAATGGAAAGGCTATATCCACCTGGAAATGTGGACGACATTCCAAGTTGGATTGACGAACTGGTGATTGCACCACTCGTTCGGGCAAAGATTGTTCCCAATGGCTTCATAAACAGCGCTGTCATTAATGATTATCAGCCTGGTGGTTGCATCGTATCCCATATTGATCCGGTACACATATTTGATCGGCCGATTGTGTCTGTATCTTTTATGAGTGATAGTGCCCTCAGTTTTGGGTGCAGGTTTAGTTTCCGGCCAATCCGATGCTCACCACCCATCTTGTGTTTGCCCGTAGCGCGGGGATGCGTTACAATTTTAAGGTGCGACTTGTTTTCTCTTTGATTTGATCTCAATTGTGTTATTTATAATAGTAATGGGGAAGGCATGTTGTTAAAGGTTTGGTTGGTAGACTTTAAGGATTTAACTTGTAGGCTATGCTCTGTTTATGTCAAAATTAACAACTTGCGTGTTTTACATTTATTACCACCATTAGAAATTCTTTTTCAATATTGCTCCCCAGTCCAAATCGATCTACCCAACCAGAGTGGTTATATTAATCCACTGCGGTTTGATTTGTCTAATTTGACCTTAATCCAACAGTTAAGTCATGGATTTGAATTGTATGCGATAATCACATGATGTGTTTGTGTTGACTATTACCGAGGGTACATGGATGTTCGTTAGAGCGACGTAGTGTTATGTCGACTTAATTTTACGACAACATTCGTTGATTCGCATCAAGAACCTCCATGTATCCGTGCTACGTCGCATTAGTGGCAAGCTTGTAGCGAATTAGCTAAACTACCTCTTTACATCGACATAAGGGAGGTTAGTGCGACATTGGACCTCCATGTACCCACTTAATGCGCTTTCTGGCTTGAGCCAGATCAAGTAGTACGCTGTGATTGGTCGAAACAGTAGGTGCTAAATCATCATTTTGGCACCAATTCAACATCCTTACAGTTAGTTCATAAACATGAAGAAGCTTTTGACAGTTAGATGGGAAAAGGAAATGAAATTTTGAGATGTTTAAGAACAATTACAAGGCAAAATCTGGGACAGGTACGCACACGGACCCTATTAACGGGGAGCATATTTACATAAAAAAAAAAAAACCACTCGCTGTAGCGGCTATAGCTGATTCACCTGTAAGTGGTGTTGAAACAGTATTAATTTTTAAAAAAAAATAAAAAATTAAATATTTTTTATACCACATATTTATTTATGTGTTTCTCAACCACTTATTCATTTAATTTTGGCCTTGGTTGCCGGCAACAAGTTCCAGCCCTGTGAGCCATACTGTTACCTTGGTATGTTTTCATGCTTTTATTTTAGACATGTATATCGTTAGTTACTGAAAGTGAAACTCGTGAAAAATGCCAATCTGTTACTGGGAATATTGGCCGCAGTTTTTGGCGGTACGGATGTAGGTCTTGTTGGGCATTGTATTTGTGTTTTGTGTGTGTGTGTGTTGGGAGAGGGGGGGGGGGGGCCCAACCGTCGGTAAACAATAGTAGCTTAGCCTACATATTAAGATACATTTTTTTTCAGTCCGAAAAACTTTGTCTAATGCCTCAATTTATTGATGGTTACGTAACATGATAGAGCACTAATTAAATTACTGAAAATTATATCATTAAAAATTTGGAGGGGAGGAGGAAAGGCGCCAGTGTACAAAAGTCCACTACTTGTTAAGGTTTTTTTTTTACTGTCTGAAAAAAAATATTCTTATGTTTCAATTTAGTGATGGCCACGTAACATGACAGAGTACTGATTAAATTACTGAAAATTACATTATCGAAAATTTGTTGGGGGGAGGGGAGAGGAAGGAGGCGCCAGTAAAAAAAATTGATTACTTGTTAAGTTTTTTTCTGTTCGAAAAACGTGTTCTTATATTTCAATTTAGTCTAGCCATGTAACATGATAGAGGATCGATTAAATTACTGAAAACTAAATTATTAAAAATTGGATGGGGGTTGGGGGAGGGAAGAATCCCCAGTGAAGAAAGTCGTGATATAGCGCATCCAGTAACGTTTGTTTGTGGCGAATCCCCCCCCCCCCTCTCCCCGCAGTAGCCAATCAGAGCGGTCAAATTCAAACCTTAATTATTTTTTATAAGCAAACAATAAAAGTTGCAGGATGTGACACGTTCCAAGCATAGGAATTGAGTTGTTGTTTTGTTGAGTATATATCCTCAAGTTTATCCTCAAGTTTAACTATAAACTGTTAGATCTTTAAACACTATTAGCAGTCAAAAATACCGTTACTGGCAATACTACGGAATTCACTCATTGTGAAATGGATTCAAAACTTCAAAAATGCACACTTTCAAAACTGGAGACACTCGCTTATCTGCTAATTTTCGACAACTGAGCGGTTATCTTCAGTAGCCACAATAAGGTTGGTTTTTCTGAACTCCGCCTACATCTTCACTGTTTACATCGTCTGCTTTCAAGTTGCAAGAGACCTTTGGTGTCTAGAATCGATGGGACGCAAGGTCCCCCTTATGAATCTTCAGGGGGGGGGGGGGGGATATGGTAGCAACCTCAGCTTCGGTAATATCATACGCATCGTAATCGGATACGGGTAGTGATGAATCGTCATTTATTGAGTGTATTTTCAGGTTCAGTTAACCAAATCCCAAAATTCAAATCTGATTAACAGTATTTCATACGGTTGCCACCAGGCATGTAAAAGAACCTAGGGATTTCCTAAGGGATTTACTTAGCAAAATTGCTCCTCTCTCCTTAAGTCGCCATGGCTACAGCTGGGTGGGGGCGTCGGACGAACGTCTAACTGGAATATCGTCTAATGTGATAATTGTCTAAAATCTGCCTAAAAAAATCTGGAAAAGCATCTAAACGGAATATCGTATAATTGATAATTGTATAATGGATAAACGTCCAACTACGGTTTCTGATGTTATATGTATGGCCGCAGAGAGCGCGACAGCGCGAGCGAGGCAGGGATATTAGACGATTTTCCAGTTAGAAGCTTTTCCATTATACGAATTTCCTGTTAGATGATATTCCGTTATACGTTCTTCTAATTATGCGATTTTCCAGTTAGACGATTATCCCTCGCCCCGCTGGGTGCATGTCAAAAGCTACCAGTTATTGAACATTAAAGTAAAATGATGGTCCACGTTTTCGCTAACTTTTTGCAGAACACCTGTACGCTAGCTATCACAGACCGAAACATGGCTACCACAAACCCCCGATACAACCCCCTAACCAACAAGGCCGCTGGATGGCGGTAGCCACTCCAAAACCAAGCCATTTCTCCCGCATCACTTGGAGATAGTTATATGGTAGACCTAATTGATTTTTCCACCTCTGTAGTAAGATACAAGGTCACACTGTACATTTAAAATGCAGGCCTACAAGCGTTTTCGGTTGAAACAGTTTTTACTGGTTCAAATCTAGCTTGTTCTACGCCAGTGTTTCATGAACAGAACTGTCTTTCTGGATCTCAAAATTCCTGGCAAAATTGTCACTCTACTCTATAAGCGTCAAAAAGATTTTTTTTCTTTTTTTTTTTTTCTAATTTTGACGAGCCTTATGTCAGCCTAAGCAATTAATGCTTGTATGGCTGAACCGGCTCAATTTTGAACATTACCAGATATTTTTGAGAACAAAAAATCTGGTAAAGGAAGGTGCCAGCCCAGGGATTCGACCCGGGAAACCTCCGATCATCGTCGGGGCCGAAAGCTTGTCCAGAATTTGCCAGAATACATCCCATAGCCGCTGAAGGAGCATGGTAGCCTCTCACGCTACCCTGGCCGGCAGTCCTGGTGGGGACTTTGCCAAGGTCCCCTTTCCAGGGGTTTGACCAGATCCGCAAACCTCCAGCAACCATTTCCCTTTCTTTTTTAAACAAGCTAGGCTCAATGCACGGGTTGATAAATTACCTGAAATGCTGTAAGAATTTGATAATTGTTTGCAGGGAGGGTTTGGTCGGTTTTGAATTTTGAAGTTTTGTTCGTTTGTCTGTTTCTTACCAAAACCTTGATCAGTTTCACTTTTTCAATGCGGCCTTACATAAACAAAATTAATTTTGTTACGTTTCCCTTGTTTCAATTTTGGATTAGTGATACACTAGCTGTTATCCACCTTGCAAAAAAAGGTGATGTGAATGCCAAAATGTCGTGCCAGATTGTGATGTCAATTTTTCTAGGTTTGATCCAGCATAAGTCTTTTTACGTGGGGAACATTACAGATTTCACAAACTTTCTAATATAGTAAGAAAATACCAATGGTAATGTAACCTTATCATGCAAAGTGGGAGATGAGATAAAAGTTTGACCTGTTGTGCACGTCTGTTTAAGTTTTGTTTAAATAACATGTGCTTGTTTGTTGGGTATTTCTTTTCTCATTACCGAGTATCTTAAAAAAAATGCGTTTTTTTTATTATTTTGTATTCTGGAGGGTTGGTGCTTGAATAACCAACGAGGCTTGATGGAGAGCTAAAACCTCAGGTTGTGTTGACAGCAATCCCCCTTTAAGCTATTCTGTTTTCCTTATCATTTTTCTAAGGATTTGGTTTAAGTCAGCGATAAATTTTATCATTCACTTAGTGAATTGGCTTATTTTAGGATCAGTTGCTGGTATTTTGAGAGGATAATCTTTGTTAGGTTAATGTACTTGAAAATTGGTCAACACTTATTTTCGATCTACTGTGTATTGGTGATTCAATTCATTGCACTGATCTGTGAAGGAGTACCGTTACTGAAAATATCCGTACCCTAAATACAATATTTATTGTATTGGTTTGATTGACCTCTTAATATTTACGTGTAAGCCTATGTACTTGTTTTGTTGTGCTCCCTGTCGAAGCAATGGTGCTGGAAGGCGAGAGGAACAATTTTGCTCGGTCAATAATTCCAATCGGAAATTCCTAGCCCAATAAATCCTGAGCATAGTCCCCATAGCAGAATCAGCGCAACGTACATCGCAGACAGTTGAATGCCGCCGCAGACAAGTTTTGGACAAATTTCTGATTTTGACATTCCAACGCACCATTTTAATCGTCTTGACGAGACCTTTCCATTGGTGGAGTAGCCAGATCAATAGGATAAAGCACTGAATAGTTATTCCATAAAAACCAATAAACAAATGGGTAGCCATTAGGGATGTGCGAGTAGACAAATTTTAATTCGAGTAGAGCCGAGCCGAGTTTGCAACAGATGAATCGAATATCGAGCCGAGTTCGAGTATTTGATAGGAATATTTTGTTTGCAAGTTTCCCTTTAATTTGTTAAGATAATAGGAACAAAGCTGGTGTTTAGTTGACTGTGTTGGTCATGGTTTTCCAGTTTTAAGCTATAACTTGAAAATGGTTTCAGTTATTGACTTTTAATCTGTACCACTGGAAAGCTCTCGTCGAGACGATCGATTTGGTATATTGGAATGTCAAAAACGGCCAAAAATTGACGAAGTTATCGCATTTCTGCCAGATTCGAGTTTTTCGAGTACGGACGCGAGCAGCGAGCCGAGTTCGAGTACAAGTTTCATACTTGGCTCGGCTTAAATTTTTCGAGTATCGCACATCCCTGGTAACCATATGATAAAAATAGATTAGCTGCAGACAAATTTCTTTCCGACAATTGGTGTCGCAGACAGTTGCAGAAAGTTCTGCCTGTGGGAGCATAGTGATGACATGTCTCAAGTAACTTAATGTCCACCGGTTCCTGCAACTAGGTGTTGCTGAACTGATATGCTGTTCTTTTATTGTTATTTTTTCGACACGAGTTTGTTCTGCTATACCATTAGTAGTAAATGATCGAATTTCAGCCAGTTCGACGTTCGTCTATATCAATATTCATTTATTTAGGAAAATGAAAGGCTGAAAAAGAAATTAGTAAAAAAAAAAATCTGCTGCTGCAAATTATCCAAGTGTGTATTTTTGTGTGCTTCATTGTTAATTGTCTGCTTTATTGTTTTAGTGGTTACGCAGCAAACGAAATCACACATTGCGTCCGGCCACAAGATACTGTGAAAAGACGGGCTGTTATCATATTACGCCGGTGAGTAACATTTTTTTATAATTTTTGCTTGCGTCAACTTAATTTTCGTTGCTAAAAGGTTTTTTTTTTGTAGCGTGCGGCCTGAGGCGCCGCGTCTGCTTCCGTCAGAAGTACCGAATGACGAGGCCGAAGTGGCTTCGCCATCGCCATCTGAGCAGGAAGAAGTGGAGCCACCGTCACGTAAACGCCGTTTAAGAAGTGCGGTTGTCCAAGGTCGTGCCAGCACGGATGGCACCAACAAATTGGTCAACAACAACAACCACCATAACCATCATCAGAAAGATGGGGATAAAAGTGAGAATCATCACAAGTCTGAAAATCACTCTTCAAGAAGCACTAGTGACGATGACAACCATTCAAAAAGTGGACCTTCCCATGCCAAAAAAATCAAAATCAAACGATAAAGCATGGTCTCCTCAGTTTTAGCCGTTGTTTGCTTAAGTTTGTTGACAATGCATTTCTGCATTGATATTTTGTAAATGTTCAAAGTAGATTTTTGATGCCAAGTTGCCACTAAATGCCATAACTGGCACGTACAGACTGAGCCTACAGTCAAAAGGACTCGACACATGTTAACAAGAGTGGCGGAGACAACTACACTGTGCAGTTCAACGTCATACGACGTTCATGGATTGTTTAGTTATCAGGTTTTTCATGTATTCATATTTTTTATTATTTTTCTTTTTTTTTTTTCATGTGATGTTGAACGCAATTTGTTTTGTGATGAGAAATACGATTGAAGTAGGTTGGATTTGCCAGTTGTTGGCAGTATGTGCCTTCACCGCATGCAGTGGAAACTTACACTAAGACCATTATACTATATGGAGATGTGCTTGCGCCGTTTCATTCATAGTCTTGTTAAAAAATGTGTTGAACCAATGTTGCGGGCTAATTCTTTTCATTGGATCTAAATTTGTTAGAAATGTTATGGAATGGCCTTTAATGTTTTTCACTTCACAGGCAATGATTTGTGACGTTACACTTAGTTCATTCTAAAATCTGCAAGAGGGCAGGGCCATTTGAAAATTACTTCCATCACCTCCAAAAGTCAATTACCGGGGGTCGACATTGGGTTTGCTAAAAGGAGGTAGTCAGACTTTTCCTTCACCCAGTTTGGGTAAACCGTATTCTCATTAGTATCGCTGTACTGGTCCGGATATACGATAGCTCATTTTGCAGGCTTAGGCTTGTAAAAAAAAAAATAATAATAAAGACTAAAAAGCTTGGCTGCAAGGGAGGACCCCTTCAAGGCAATTAAAACCGTATTTTCCCAAATGTTAGATGAGTAGCATTTTAGGCTCACTTATTCCCCAAAAAAAATAAATTGCTGCGATTATAAGACGGGTGACTTTAGGCCATTAAAAAAAGAAAATTTGGTTCTCAGGCCTTCCCGCACCTATTTTTTGACGGGAAATAAAAAGAAACGACGCGGCAAAAGAGCAATTACAGAACAAATATAGCCCTTATTGAGGAATTGAAATATAAAATTATGATTCTTCTCGTTAAGTAATTGTGTGGCACGTGGTAAGAAGCATTAAGGGACAGTATTCTTTATTTTACTCAAACTAAAAAAATAATTCCCCAAAATGTACGGAAAGGTAGGGTCGAAGAATTGAAAAAAAATTTGCCCGTCCGCATGGATTTCTTGAGAAAAATGCCCGAGAACCAACTTTCTTTTTTTAAGTGGCCTTATCAAGGCTTTCGTAAGGCTTGGAACTTGGAAGACATTGATTAGCTTGTATGCTAGTAAATTACCTGGTCCTGGATACGAAGCCCAAAAATGTAATAACATCTTCAATTTTAGGCTGCTTACTGAAGCCAATTTCAAAATCGACTTAGTTTTTGCTAAATATTCCAAAAACTCACTTAGCAAATGGCTTGAGATTAGGACCATTGATAGGGCTCAAAAAACTATTTGAATGGTGTATTCATACATCAAATCGAGTTATGGATTTGCACAAGACTGCAAGATGCTGTTTTAAATGGTATACATTTGGAAAAACATACCGTCTTATAGTCGGGAAAATACGGTAGGGAAATTGTAGAAAAACCGCAGGAAATATTGACAAAAACGATTGATCACATGGAACACTCGGGCTATGGTCACCTCGAAGACTACAGTACGTTCTGGATAAGGCTACGGCATTGTCTCCATCAGTTACGTAGTGTTGTTCAGCAGAGGAGATTTCAAAATATATAATCCATTTCGTTGCATTGTTTTTTGCTGAACTAATTGAGCTACTGAATTGATATTGGCACTCAGATTACAGAGATGCATGAACCGTATCAGTAAACCTGCAGATAATCAGCTTGTCTGTATGTGACGCATCTATTTTTTAGCGATTCTTTATGAAACTTTAACATTGCAGATCAAGAACTTCATAACAAGACAAACACAGACTCGTACATATCTCACAATAATGTGTACTTGGTTGCATAAAAAGTTTATAAAGGTTTTCTGTGTTTGACTCTGTTTTGGGATGATTTGCTAATATGCAGTCTGAGTGATGATTAGACGCCCATGTTTTCCGTGAAAAGTTCATCCGATTTCTGCAATTTTTGGAAATTCTGTGATACAAAAAAATCGGTATAAAGTTGAAACTACGATTGCGTTACCTTTTTGCTGTGTTAGAAAATCAAGCACAAAGTTGAGTTATTTATTGATCTACGTAGAAATTTTTAAAAATGTAAAAACTGGGGAAACTTATTTAAATATGAATTTGAGCGTCATATTTTTGTACTTAAGATAAATATCACCTACACCTATACTACAATTTTTTTTCTAAATTTTGGTAATCCAATCCAAAAATACCCCAATTCTATAATTTTTTGCGACAAATTCTTGTGGTAGTCCAGGCGTCAACTATTTGATGGAAATTAAAAAAATTATAACATAAGAAGTTACGGAAATTCTACAATTGCAGAAAAATTGTGTCTGGGGATGGTCATGTTCTTGCGTGCCTACCTGCAGACTGCTACTAATTAATCCAGACCTGAAAGCATAACAGGAAGTCGCATCCGGCACCAGGTCAGCATTGGTATCCTTGAAACGGATGCAATCCAATATTGATGTGCGTATCAGAACAGTAAGTGTGGAATTAGTACAGCTATACATAGGCATCAATGAATAAGGCTCAAACAACACCAATACTGGATCGGTTGCCAATATTTGTGGTATCGGCAACTTTCGCTGAAACACTGATAACTCTAGTCCTTTTGCGATAAAGACAACCCGGTTTACAGCGTTTTTCTCAGGAAATTACTGAGTATCTTCCTAGACTATCTTTTAACATTTGAATACTATTTTAAAATTTTGTATTGGCAAAAATAAACAAACAAACACATGTGCCAAAATAATCCTCTAAGGCCATTTAAAAAAAGAAAGTTGTTTCTCGGGCAAAAAAAAAATGTTCCAGGCGGGCGGTTTTTTTTTTACATTTTTGTTAGCCACACCAACAACAATAATTGCTGTTGTCATGAGTAATAATATACAGTAGTAATAAGAGTAATAATGATATACTCTGATCCCTATTGTTGGTGTGGTGCTCGTAATCGTATTTTGTTGCAAGCGCTGCGGTAAATAGCAAGGAAAATGAAAAAAAAAAGTTCGTTAGGCGATGCCTGAGAAACAACTTTTTTTTTTAAATGGCCTAAATTAATGTTAATGTTTGGTAAACCTGTGTTTGTTTATTTTTTCTGATTTGAAAATACAAAAGGAAAAGGAGCCTGCTTGCTTTCAAAAAAATTAATTTATTGGACTTGACGAAATTCACACCATTGACAAAAAAAATTAAGGATATCAATTTTAGATATTTGTATCTATTGGTGTCGGTGCAGTCTTGCCAATGAATAACGCTTGAAAATCCATACAATTTGACTGGCATAGTTGTACACCAAAATTTGGCAATTATGGAATTTGGATGAGCTAACGTAATTTAATATTATTAATTTAAAAATATATACATATATATATTCGGACCAATATGGTACTTAAAGCAGAAAATTGTATTTGCTAGAAAAATGGAAATTATTCTCCTGTAAGCTACAAGTTGATTTCTAACAATGTTTGGTTGCCGTATTCAGAACTAATTAAGCATAATTATAGTTGCGATGTCATGGCCATGCTCTTTATTATCTGCAGTTTTTTGCCATGCCTTACGATTTGGTTACCGATATAGCTTTGAAGCTCGCAACGAACTGATTGCAGAGTTGTAACAACTATTTGTATGTTTTGTTATTTGTAAGCGAGTTAAGTAATTCACGCTGTAATTACAGCTTAGTTTGGCTGGAAGATTGTAGCTGCAATTGTAGTGTGCTTACCATTATAAAGTGGGCACATTTTTAAAACATTTTGTCGAAATCCAACAAATAATACTTTTAATGCTGTATGGCCGACTGCAGGATGTAACACGTGCATTTGTATGGTTTGAAGACAACACAACCCATTGTACGAAAGACGAACTGTTAGTGAGCTATGAGTGGCGAAGGAGTGGACGAATGCGAGTTGACAAGACAGACTGATAGGTTGGTTCAGGTGTTGAAGTGCAATAAGTACAGATTAACTTGAACTGCACTGTTCGTGTTGCGGACTTGTTTGTGATGATGTGTTGTGCGAAGCTGGCTGCACTTTATAAGTACTGTATATATCTGGAACTGAGTAAATGGTCAACTTTGATTGTATTATGTTGTTTGAACTTGTATTAAAATCTCATTTTGAATGACTCAAAAGTTTCATAACGATAATGTTGCATACTGTCAGTTTAATTGTATAGTGTTAATAGTTTTTCATGTGCAGTCTCGTACTCACTAAACCTAGTAGTTGTATGTTGGTCTTGTTATCCTTAGAACACTACTTCATTACACTATATGTTGCTTACAACTAAGAATGGTATAAGCTGCAAGATTCACCTGGTCGGAATAGACGAGTTCCTTGGAACTTTTATGTGGTCTTCGGTTTGCTGCACCATGCTGTAGGAAATGTTGAAACTAATTCTGTTGCAAGGCTGACTGCAGCTGTCACCCCAGTCGTCCTTTGTTTTGTTCCAAGATGCGATGAAGGACTTGGCTGTATGGCCCTGTTTGTTACAACAGCTACTGAAAAATATTTTTACGTGCTGATTATGCGGTACCCACTTTTGTAATATCTTATCTGAGAAGTCAAAATGAGTAGCATTGGAAAAATGGAAAGCAAAGTAAAACGACAGTGATGTCAAGCTATAAGATAAGCATTCGAAGCCTGCTTCTAACTGCAACTTAGGAACTC
This sequence comes from Lithobius niger, assembly GCA_023313725.1. Taxonomy (NCBI): domain Eukaryota; kingdom Metazoa; phylum Arthropoda; class Chilopoda; order Lithobiomorpha; family Lithobiidae; genus Lithobius; species Lithobius niger. Next base: position 19,571 of record JAHWFP010233091.1, on the reverse strand, counting down.
AGTCTGCGACACTTCAACCTACTTTAAACCGGAAGCTAAAATGAAGCTGAGCAGCAAGTTTGTTGGTTTTAAATAATGGTCCCTGAAAACATTGTATTGGTCTAGGAAAAGTCCTTAAGAAATACATTAGTTAAAAAAAAAAGTCTGATGAAAGTTGTTGAGTTTTGTGTGTGTGATCTTGTGTCGACCCAGTCTTGCCAAAACAAAGTTAAGTTGGTGTTAACTTTCTGGCTTCCGAGAACTGATGTTTGATGAGCAAAAATATACTGTAAATATTTTTGAAGTAGAGTTACGTCTAATTTAAATCACGAGAACTGGCATATAGTCTGGAAGCAAAAACGACATTTCTACTGCAGTCAGTCTTGTCTAAACAAAATTTCTTTCTGGCTTCAATGTTGTATCAACACTATTGCATGACAGAAAGGGTTTGCTCGGGCCGATCGCAGCATGCACCATATACCTTGCTAGTACTTAAAGTATAAATCGACGTCATTTTGACGTAGGTTAAAAAAATAAAGCCACGGAAGTAATTATGGTACGATCACACTTTCGAAAACTGGCTTGCCACTCCTGCTAAACTAAAGATAATGAATAAAAGTACAATGCAACAGGGAAAGCATGTTCCGATAATACCCAACAATCTAGTGGTGGGGTAGGGAAGGTATTTGAAGAACGGTAAAATGACCTGGGACATGTTTTGCCATGCATTGCAAAATAGTACCTTCGCCTTCGCAAACTGAAAACACCTTTACAACGATGGTGAGACTAATGGCACACCAAAGGATCCTTCGTCCAAGAAGCCCTTCCCTTCGCCGGCCAGTCCTTCGCCTGAAAATCCAGACATTGTCGCCCCGTCGCCTTCGCCTCCAACGTTACCTCCTGGCTCGTTGTCTCCTTTGGAATTTCCGCTCCGCCGTCGCTCTATCCTTCGCGTGTGTGGTGTGGTTATGTAATGCCCGTTTGGGGCGAGTTAACCAGATTAAAGTTAAGCTTCAGGGCCCCCGCCTTCACTGCATCATTCATTGGACCTCACATTCATCGCTCTGGTTCTCCCATGGCTTGTGGCCAGACCTGGAAGTCGTCTCTCTCTTTCACTTGGCCATGAATTCAAATAAAGAAACAAACTCAAAACTATCTGCACCAATGCCTAACTTTCTTCTGTGTCTTTTCTGACCTTCGACACAGCTTCCTCTTCGGGATCCCCGCCTTCGCCGCATCTTCTCTTCTCTTACGGCCACCATGTATGAGTTCGCCTTCATCGACTTGAGACCCTTCTCTCCTGTCGTTTGAAGCTCTTCCAGACTGTCGTCCATCACTGACTGTAATTTGCAGCTCTTCTAGACTGTCATCCTTAGCTCTTGTCATTAAAGTTTTTCCAGACTATCCCCCTTCACAGACTGCAGTCCTTCGCTGACTGTTTGCAGCTCTTCAAGACTGTTGCCCTTCGCCGTTTGTGGTTTGCAGCTCTTCCAGACAATCGTCCTTCGCGGACAGTCCCTTAAGCCTTCACTCGTCCAGCAATTACAACGAGCACGCCATTGTTTTTCATCTTCCCTTCGTCAATTCACCCTTCATCCACTTCGACCCTTCACTGGCTCTCGTCATTCATGCCCTTCGTTATTTCAGCAACAACAGCTGTCGTTCAAAGGCGCTCCGATAGAGGCTTTCTCCAGTAAGACCATCCTTCCTTCTGACCGTCGACTGTCTATCCTGGCACTGTCATCTCTGCTTCCTGGCCTGTCGAAGTCTTCGCCTGCTTTCACCCTCGTCTTCCCCCGCACCACGGTCAGCCCATTTGTTCATCGTCCTGTCGCAGCCTCTTCCTCCGGCATGTGTTCTCCGGTCGGCTCGATGACACTGCTTCTGACCTAACATCTCCCGGCCCTTGTGACCAGACTGTAACTTCGGCTCCTGATTCCCCCAGTCCTCAAGCTGTCCTTTGCGGATGCTTGCTCAACACTGCAATGCTCCATACCTGCAACTAGGAGCTGCGCCACTGTCAATGACCAGCTGAAGCTCTTCGAGACCTCCTCCTGTTTCTTCCCACCGTTCTCGGGCCGTGTCCAGCAGTGGCCGTAGCTCCTGCTTCTCTACTGCCCATAGGGTAAGTCCAAGAGGACCTATGACCACACTCGTTGGTATTGAAGGCCTGCTACAGGGCAAAGGTGAACCATTGCAGTTTTACAAGGATCTCCCTCCGCTCTGTTCCGGCCGTCTCCTCTACATTGAACTGGCTAACAAAGCTATCCTCAACTCTTCACCCAACTTCGTGACGTCGCTCGTGGACGTCTCACGAAAAATGAAAGAATCGAGCAAAAGCAGCAGCCCAAACCTTTCCACAAGGCCCAAAATTCCACCCGACATTAGCATGTCGATCGGGATAACTAGCCAAGGCAAAGAAACAGCTACAACATGAACAACCATCACAACATCTGATGAATGGGTGGCAGATCTTTAAACCAGGAAAGGGCAGAAACAACAACCGCAGCTCAACTCCTGACCACTGCTGCTGCCTTTTCTCTCCCACGGCACCAGACGGAAATCTTGCAGCGACCAATGACACATACAATCTCAGGAATTCATCTTTCTGGAGCTTCATTCAACCTCGAATCTGCAACCATGAGGCCCTCATCAGACAAAACAGAGGACATCATAACTCGTGCACTTTCCTCCGTCAAAAGCCAAACCACACTCTCGCAGAACTAGACTTCCTCAGAGGGAAAATGGATTCGACGGCGAATCTTGTCCCCTACCAAAGATGGATTACCAGACTGCTCCACCACCACCACCAGTTTTGACAAGGTCTACTGTAAATGCGAAAATTTACAGGTAATGATATTTCCGAACAGCACATAGAAATAGTGAATTGCCGGGTCTCAGGACAGACGGCCGGCTAAATTTTGTTTCTATTGCCTAAACGGACATATAATTACTTGTACCAACTGTATCTCCCCTCTTAAGTCACCACTCGCCACCACGGCACATTGAGATCGGAAAAAGCTGGCAGCTGGCTCGCGCATGCACACTTGGGATACGCAGCTGGGCGGCTCTAAAAAAAAACTGCTAGAGAAAGACAGCATTCGGGAAAGGAATGCTGAAATCCATAAGTAATGGTATTTCTGTTTAGGCAATGAAACAAAATTTAGCCAGCCCTTCGGGGGGGGGGGGGGCAATTTTTTTTTAATATATATTCGTTTCAGTGCTGTATGCTTGATGCTGAGCAAAAATTGGATGCACATGTGTGGCTGGTCGCACAAGTTTATTTTTGTTCTTGTGACTGTGGTACATGGGACTGTACCACGACTGTGGTACATGAGATAGTACCATGCCTCCTTTCATGCATCTGTGAGGTAAGTAAAGAATGAAAATCTAATTGTTCGCTTGGTTTCACTCAGCTGCCCCGGGGCAGGGCGAACTTGGTAATTTAGCATCTTGTCATTTACAAGGGTGTCATCGTTTTTTATGATGCGTTCCGCACCATTTTCTTCCTATTTCTGGACATGTACCTGGGTTTCCCTAAATGTTTCTGTTGTTGATGTGTTTGTTAGTACATAAAATTTCTTGTTTTTCTCTGCCCCGCTGTAAAGGAGTTGAACCAATAGGATCAGTCCTAATGGTCAGGTGGAGTGGAATGATTATATGTCTAAAGATAATAAACGCTATTAACTTTATTATACTTTAAAAAATTAAATAACTTCAAAATTTAATAACTTTTAAGGACAATTATTCATTCAATGGGTTAATACAAAAAAAAAACACTTTTACCTGCTCCCCCTTTTTTTTTTTACCGGAAGTGAATTTGTGTGACGTCATTCGGCAGAAAGCAGCTCCAGAGAAAAGTGGGGAAAATGGCGTATACGATGCGGCTTTTCGTGAGTATCCTCATGTATTTTATGCGAATGTGTTATTAATTGGAGGCTCAATAAATTCGAAGAACGCAATTAGAACGCTAATTCGGTGTAGCACATTTACGAATACATGCACGTATTTGGGTAGTAGGGTTGTATTCGTATAAATTATATTTTCCGAACATAAAGATTGCTTTGGCTGTGCTTTCGTGGGTGGACGAAAATCCTAAAAACGAGTCTGCTTTAATTGCTATTCGATGTCGACGTTACGTAACGTTTACTATCGTGACCTTGACGTAAATCGGTTACTCTTTAATGAAAATGAATGCACAACGTGTAATGTTAGTACAATATCGGTCCGAATATGAACAACATTTATAAATAAGAATTTTGTTGGAGCTGTCTGCTAGTCGATCCCATGTTGCAGTGTGAGCTATTATTAGCTGTACAAAGTTCACCTTCACCTTCAGAACAAACTACGCTACTGAGAGAGAGATGCATATGCTAGAACAAATAATCAAGTTTTGCTTCGTTTTGCGATGAATTAAGCTGTTAATAATAAAAAGACTGAATTGGTTCGAAGTACGTGGATGTGTTAGGCTTGGGTGTTTACTATGCGGACGTTCTGTAGTTTGAAGATTCCTTTTTACGAAAGGATCGCGCAGCTTCATCTTAGACTAATTCCTCACGCGGTTTCATCGCCATATCGAAGATGATCGCACATTTTCATCAAACTCGCTATTAGGGAAAAGCTGATAAGTTTAGACGAACACAATTGGGTCGAACACAACTGATTTAGTACACCCAAGAACATCTTCCAGAATTCTTTCGTCACCCCTCCACGTGTGCCAGCTTATCTTCTGTGGAGCCACTTCCACATCAGCTCCAATTTCGTTCACCATCGATCTATATATGTGGAAGGTTGTAATATCTCATTGGTGTATAGGGTAAATCAAGGTTGCTTATCACGAAAATGTAGTTTTTTCCAAATTACGTGCCTCTCTCGCGCTGTCTCACTCGCTGCGGCTAAACACGTAACATCAGAAACCACAACCATAAACCTTGTTCGCCTAAACTTCACACGCCAGAATCTAGCATACTCGGCGCTTCTGCGGAAGTAGATCCTAGGGCTGCTGTGCTATTCTTCAGAGTGATGGCTATGGGTTCCGTTGAGCGACTAGGATAAAGATTTTGAGGAACAGTTTATCACAAGAAAAAGATACACAATTTCCCTGTAGCCCTGTTGCAAAATCTTGTAAGGCTGGTAGTGGCACCACGAACGAATCTCCACCATAGGGAAGGCAGTTTAAGGATATGCTGGCGTCTTGGATGCGGGTGGCACATCTTTGCACACGCTTGAGCATGCATGGAGATCCTTTTTATAAAATATGCGGTGAAGTACTTTTTTGTTTTTATAGGGTTTCCACAGAAAATTTGGAGTGACTTTCATTGTTCTTTATGGAAATTGTTTATCTTTCTTTGCTATTCCACTGTAACCGCAGATTACCGGTCTTGTCAAATAAGTTCCCCAAAGCAGAATTTTCTGCCACTGTCTGCGACACCAATTGTCAGGGAAAAATTGTCTGCAGCTACTCTGTTTTTTCGTATGGCTACATGCATATTTATTGGTTTTTACTGAATAACTTTTCAGTGCTTTATTCTATTGATCTGGCTCTTCCATCAACGGACAGGTCTCATCGAGACGATTAAAATGGTGTATTGGAATGTCCGAAACGGCAGAAATTTGGTCAAAACTGCACGTTTTGTCTGCGACTGTGCCAGATTATCTGCGACATAGTCGCACGTTGCACCCCTTTCTGCCTTCGGGAATAAGGTTATGCCAAACTTACAAATTTGGGCTACATTTGACGCCAGCATCCACCCATTTAAAGTCCGTTTACCTCAATTTTAAGTCCCACACGCAATGCAAGCTTTGCAATGGTTTCCGGGGACTGAATAAAAAAAGAACAGCAGCCCAGTCATCAGCCGCTGCCTCCAAACAAAGTTAATACCGTTTTGAATCCTCTCCCTGAACTAATGCGACTACACCTTTTAGGGTCGATGAGGGTTTTCCTAGGATAAAATGTAGGCACACTCAAAGAGTCTAAATATCATTTTTGTGCGAGTCGAGGACCTGCATCCATCCCTTGTAGCTAAGATGCGTGATGAAAATTTACGCTTTAAAATTCAATACTCAATAATTTGATGCTGCTGGGCAAATCGTTGAGAAATGTGTAACTTTGCAGCTCGTTTGTCTTCTGGCTCGACTTAACACTAGTTAGTCACCTTTCATTACATGCAAGTGGTAGCTAATATTTGAGCGATTCGGCTTTCGCCACTGATCCTGCCATGGCCCACTGGAGGCTTGGTTGTCATCCATCTTTGGTCGTGAGTGTGGGTTGCATGAGGAGGCGATTTTGGGGTAGCTTAGTGGTTGATTTTTCTTAAAAGTGGCTGATGGTGACGGACTCCACTGCTCTAAGATGTTGGTCGTTCTGGGAGTTTGAATTGAATGGATTAAAGTGGAGATTCCCTCCAATTTTATTCCATGATTGGTCTCATCTCTCTCTGGTGGGCAGCAATTCCATTGATCACATCTGCTCCGCTGGTTTAGGAAATGTGGTAGAGTTCCCTGATATTCATGCCTTGTCCGGTTTCTATATAAGCGAATCTACCTCCGTAGTTTGTTTTTTTCCGGTGTTGTATAGATTTTGGCTTGGGTGGGATGGCCTATTTTGGTTTCTGGTGTTGATTCCAATGTTGGTTTCTGCTTTGAAGGAGTGATTTGAGGTATTTTCGTGTTTTGGGTGAAATATTGGAAGTTTTCTTTATGCATGATGTGCTGTAGTAGTTTGCTACAGGACTTCAGGTGAGTGAGCACGACTGGCTGTTATTTGTCGACGTGTGGTTCTCCTTTGTTTCTGTTTTGGGGCAAAAGCTTTTTTTAATGCACCGTTGATTTGGCGTCTTGGGTAGCCCAAATTGGAAGTATTTGGATTTTGCCGTTTTAAGATGCAGTTATGCGAGACTAGTGCTGGACGAGTGTTGAACGATTCTGGTGATTTCTTGTGTGGTGCTCCTCAGCGAGAAAATACCCAACTACAGACGCAGGCAAACTAACCACACCTACAGCACCAGAAGCAAATCAAAAACTAATAATAGCCAACCTAATCAAGAATCCATAGAAAAAGCAGAAACCAAACAACCACGAGTCGCCAGAACCATGGAAATACCATATTGCCCCAAGACAAAACCAGTATAAAAAGTGGCCTGCGCACACTGCAAAGCAGTTTGCACAGGAGAAACCAGACGAGGCGCGATATCAGGTCACTCTACATTTCCTCAACCAGAAGTGCAGACCCACTCAACGGAATTGCCACCTACCACACTGAGACCAATCATGAAATAAAATGGGAGGGAATCTCCACTTTAATCCATTCAATTCAAACTCCCAGAACGACCAACATCTTAGAAACACCATCAGCCACTTTGAGAAGAAAAAATTAACCACTAAGAACATCTAACCACCAAGCTACTCCAAAGTGGGACCTCCTTGTGCACCGAACACAAAATTTGCCGAATACTTAACTTGCTGAATACTGAATATGCAACCGAATAGTTAAACTGCCAAATACCAAATGTTCGGCACCATACAATTTACGTATTCGAGCGAATACCGAATTATTCGGTCCTATGCCGAATAATGGCCGAATGCTCAACCGAATACCTGTAAATCAAAACGTATTTGATTATTTTTCCTTCTATTAGGAATGTCAGAAGACAATTCCTCAGAAACCAAAAACTAAATGAATGCTTAGCTAAACGTTCTTACATTAACAAAATTGTATAAATATGTACTAAAAATATTCGGCCGAATACCAACAAATCTTAACAATATTCGGCTGAATAACGAAAATTTGTTGGCCGAATACCTAATAATTACAGAATATTCGGTAAATCCGTACCCCACACTCAACGAGCAGACTCGACCAAAGATGGAAAGCGAGCCGAATCGCTCAAATGGCCGTGACCATTCGCAGTGTAATGAGACTTAACAAGTGAAAGACGAGCCGGAGTAAGACAAACGAGCTGCAAAGTTAATGTTTGTAGAAAATTTGCCCAGCAGCATGAAATTTAGTACTTAATTTTGATTTAAGCATAAATTTTCATTATGAATCAACGCATTGAAAGTAAGAAACTTCACCGTATTTTAGCTAAGATTTATGGAGGTTATTGCTGCCACCTTGTTCCAAAATTTTACAAATGGGCCAGTGAAGACTTTTTTTTAAAGCCACGTTTTAATCTTTTGTCCTATTGAGGGAAAGGATGTGATTTTTACTAGTGGTAATTTTATGTTGCACAACAGAAAAGTACAATATTTACATCTTCCCACGAGAGCAACAAAAGCTGATTAGAGGGATTGGATAGGTTTGGAAGAGGGAAGACATTTGCACAAAATTGCCAATAAAGTAGCCTTTTGGCTTCATCTTGTGGTCTGCACCAAGTAGCTTGGTTTTCTTGTGCAATCAGACTCGCCAAAAATGTCACCTATCCAAATTATTAATTTGCTTTGTTTTTCAGGGGTTTAAAACGTGTGGGGTGTATACCCAGCTGCGGTTTGTTCATGGATCGCCCGTGGTGCAAGCATCAGCAGCCGCTGCAAAGGTAAAGTACACAGGAAACTATGTTAATTGATGAATGTTTGATTGTGATTTATCAGCCATTTCAGCTCAAAAGAATTGATGCTGGGCCCAGTTTTATTTTTTATTTTCGTCTTTTCCGTTCATACATTTTGTAAAAATAAAAAAAAATAAAAGAGGGGAATCTCGCAATGATTCAACCGATTTTGCACTTCTCCCCTCCCCTTCCTCCCATAGTGCACTAGTCAAGACGTGACCGTTTTGTACAATAAGCATTATTGCTTGTCGCAGTTTTGGCCAGGTAGGAGGTCAATAATTTTTCATTTTACTCGTTAATGAATAACAATTGTGAGAGTTTTCTTGAGTGGTTGAGAATGTGTCTTTTTCCCCCAACCCCACCCGTCAAAAGATACATATTCCAGAAGAATGGATATGTAAAATAAAATGGCGATTAATTTTCATCTTTAATTTTTAATTATTATTTGTAGGTTCCAATGAGCAGATTTGATCCAGATCATAAGCTTCCATATGACAAGATGTCAAAGGTTCTTAAAATAGTGAGAAAAAGGTAAGAATATCAAGTACCGTTTTCTGGGCTACCATAATTTCGTGTGTGTAACCCACCTCTCAAGTTAACCACACCATTAAAACTAAACGTGTAAATAAACTGTGCTATAACCAGCACCTCAAAATAAAATTGGAACAACGCCGCTATACACTAGTACCCTATGTTAAACCATTTTTATTGGCCTGACAACAAAATTATTACGCTATGTTCTATTCCTGGGTAAAATAAAAGCAAGCAAAAAGATTGACCTAACGTCGAATTTACTTTGGTTTAACGGAAATTAATCGTACTCCACGCGATACCAAAAGTTCCATGCACATGATAATTTACAGGCGACCAACTGGAAGCACAGTGAAGACGTTTCCTTACTACACCGCAGGAAGAGAGCAGCACCGTCAACACAGTGAGCTGTCCAAGCAAAAGCTTGAGCCAGTCCCACTGAGATCGTACGCCGTATTAAAATTTATGAACGTCTGTGCAGTTTCTTGCAAGTTCCGAGGCTTGGCCTGAAGAAGATGCAGAGATCAACCACCGAAAACTCGCCTGTGTAATATCATTTGCCATGGATCTTTTGGTATTGTGTGGACTGAGTGTAAGAAAAGCAATTTTGTGTTTTTGCACTGCATATATTAATTTATACTACAGTATAACCTCGTTAATAAAAACTCTGATAACAAGAATTCCCGCTTAATAAGAACTTTTTTCAAGATTTTGGTTGGTCAGCTACTCAGTCAGCACTAAATATATACGGCTATAACGAACTCTGTTAATACGAAAGTATGGATAAGACGAACAAATATTTACAATTCTAGCTTATTTTTACGAATTTGTTGTTCGTAACGGTTTCTTTTCCCACCCCCATAAATTTCGTTTCGTTTCACGCAAAACGTCAATCGCTACTTGACTCCATCTTGGAAAGTGATATGAATTTCGTCCGTTTGCACAAGCGCGAAAGTTAAGGACGAATGAAAAGAAAATACCGTATACCGGTATGCTACATTTTTTTAAAGTTGCAGTCCAATTTCTCTCGTCCGTTTAATAAGAACTACGGTTAATAAGAACATTATTAGCAGTCCCCTTAAAGTTCGTATTAAAGAGGTTTTACTGTATTCACATTAGTCGCACACAAATTTTCGCAGCCACAATATCTTCACAAATTTTCGACATTCAGGATACTGGGGTTGGACGGGGTTCACTTTGACTGCCTTCATCAGGTTACTACAGCAAATGCTTCTTTCGTTTTGACCATTTATCTGCTGTTCGTTTTGGAAGTAGATCGTAGCCTCCACTACTTGCAGGACCTGTACTCCATTTCTCAAGCAGCAGCTTAATAAAACTCCTCGACATGTGATTTCCCATTCCTCGGCCAATAATGGGTAAATGTGTTTTTATGCCTGAATACCTAATCTATTAATCCACCCTACCTCCCCTCATGGTTGCCACCACAACTGCGGTCTGACAATTTAAGATGGTCGCCACAAGGCATGCACACGCCACTTGAGGTGTGGAAAGACTATCACGGTGCTTCTTGGTGGTGAGGATCCAGGATTTTAAGTTTGTCAGACAAATTTGTCTGAATTTAGACTTGATGTAAAATTTAATTGGGGTGATATTCAGTGATGAAAAGAGGTTTACCCATTATTGGCTGAGGAATGGGAACTCCCTTTTTTGTCCATTTGTGTTCTGCATTCTTCTCACTAAAAACCTTCACTGTGGTATGTTATGGTAAATGCTCTGTGTTGTTCATCGGGTTCCACTAGGCTGTATCTGTTGGGTTTAGTTTAGCCATCCAACAGAATACGTGAATGTCTTTGAAAATATTTGAGGTCAGTGGCGTGTAGAGACTAGGGCGGGCCCCCGGCTTAGTGCTACAGGTGGGCCCTTAGGCGGTGGGTCCTGGTGGGGGGGGGGGGGGGATGCCCCCAGAAGTTGAAAACATTTTTGAAAATCCACATTAAAGTAGGCAAAATGCTTAACTTTGGACCTAATATATTCAGCAATGGTTTTAAGACAAATTCGTGCAGTTCATTCACTGGTGGGCAACTTTAGATTGCATCAGTGTGTTTTGGGAAGGAAGGCAGAACGGTCTGTAAAAATTTTTCTGGAATTTTGAATATATTTCAAGCCACAGATTTTCAAGGCAGCAAAAACAATGATCAACTGGGTGTCGGACTGTAGTAGTCGGGGGGGGGGGAGGGGGGGGGGTCATTTTTTAACAAACTAACTGGTGTGCACAAGTTTAACACATCACAACGCCAAATGAAAAAATTAACAGAGCCTTCCTTCCCAAAATCACACCAGTAAATAAATAAGTTAACTGGGCTTTGAGTTCACAAACACAAGTGTTTACTGAGGAACTTGACAATTTTGGATAGCTTTCAAACTGTTCTCTTGCTCTTGTTCCCGTGTAGTTGTATATGGAAGATACAGTTCGCTTTCCTGGTGTCTACTCGTAAGACACTATCCGACTCCCAGGGTTACGTGCTGTCGGTGCACAGATATGTTGAATTTTGAAATTTGCAAGTTTGCTTGCAAATGATTAGTGGGCCGGGGCCTCCCAATGCATGGGGGAGGGGGGGGGGGCTGGCACCTGCCAGTCTGACTGTATGGTGTACCCGTCACTGTTTGAGGTGGTAATTTCATTTTCGATCTCATGAATTTCATGCAGCAAAACTTCCTCATGAAATTCAACCCAATTGGAAGTGCGAACGTTATATCGTGTCCCAAACTGACAAACGCACGATTTGACACAGCAAATAGCAGATAGTATTTACTAAAACATATGTTGGGTAATTAAATCGACCGATTACTGATGAAACTAAGCAACAAACCAGTAGCACTATTGCATGCTTAAATTCTTCTAAACCACATGCTTCATTTTCAATTTTTATGATCGCAAGCTAGGTGGCTGCTGCGTAAGCAGCGCCGTATTGGCTCGAAATGACCAGTAGATAGGTTCAAAAACAAACGTTAACAACAAGGAACAAAGTGTAACTTGGTGAGTTAATTTTTTTCCGAGCCTTCCTTGGAGACAACCTCTTAACAAGTTTATTAAGTACAACTGGAAGCGGTGCAGTGTTCCTGGCACAGTAGGAAAATCTGGTATTTCTTTACGTCATGGTGTCCGGTTCAAGGCGAGGGATTTTGGTACTGTGGTACACCGGGAGAACCGGCAAAACTACTCTCCCACACTGGTGGGGTTGGTTATACATAAATTCCCACCAGTCAGAATTTCTTAAAAATGGCAATGCATATTAAAATAAAGTTTCTTTATGCTGCAAAAGTAGAATACCTGTCAATTTTTGCATTGTTGTCTCAACGATGCTGCCTTGCCTTGAGATTTCAGAAACCGACGGCCGCCTCAGTCACCCAATCGCGCATGCGCGATTCTCCCTATAAGAGTGGAAGCTGCCTGAGCTTGTCATCTCTTTGTCTCGGCTGCTTCGTCTGCCTGAAGGGCCCCCTTTCGGCCAAGGATTCTCATCGTGGGAAATGAAGTCGTCGTGGCTCCCTCCAGTTGTTTCCCGGGATCGTTCCACACCCGAACCAATGTTCCTTTTCCTGTACTCTTGCGGCCCTCTTCAACGATCCTGCAAGACGGTCCTTGCGACACTTCTTCTGTCCAACTCTCCTTTGTTCCTTCGCTCGGCATTCCGTTCGTTGCCTCCCGACTTACTTCCGGTGGTTCAACGGCTGTCACCCGAGACTGCTGCCGGCGACAACCGCTTGCCGTTCGCTGTGTCCCGTAGACGCCATGTCTACCTCACACGTCTGCTGGTCGTCCGAATCCGTTCTCAGATGACAACCCCTTGTCGTCCCCGACATCATTTCGCCTATTCATGACGCTACAACTTTTATCAGTGACCGCCAAGTCCATGTCGCATCATCATCCCTTGTTCTCCGAGCCAGATAAGGTCGACAAACCCTTGTCGTCCCGTCGGCTACAAACCCTCTCCCTACGGACCACTCACCTTGACTGACGACACTCGCCTTGCACCCTGTCGCACGGCCGAAATCCCCTTGTCGTCCGAGTCTGACATCAACTGCCGATTCTGACGTCCACATCATTCTGACTGCTCTAAATCTGCCCTGCTCTGACCCCCCATCTTCCTTGGCGACATTCTGCCCAAGTTTCTCAGCGTCATCGTTACCACTCGCCCAGTACTTGTGTTAACGAATCTCACCTTCAACGTTCCTCTTGAATAAGACATCGCTCTCCCAAACCAGGGATTACCGGCTCGAGTCCCGCCAGGGACAACGTTCTCCGTCGCACACCGTGTTCCTGTCGTCCAGCCTCCTGCCACATCGGGAAGCCCCAGCTCCACCAAGTCCTACCCTCGGCAGCCTCCAAGCTTCCCTGAAATTCCGTTATTGGCTCCCGTCATTGACTCCATCCACGATTACGTCGTCCGTTCCCATCATTTTGTTCATGCTGGATCCTCACCGAAGCAAGCGACCCACTGTCAGAGCCCGAACCTTACCTCGGTCCATACCATGCTGAAGACACTGGTTCTCGTCCTTTCATCGTACTTTGCCAAGACAGGCCTATCATGTTCTCGCATCAGCGGCTATCGCCGGCTTCACGAGGGGTTGGTTCCGCTCCCGCAACACGTCGTTGCGCTACCGGTGGCCCCTGCCGCCTGCCGGCTTGCCACTCAACATCCTGCAGTACCTATCCCGGTCGTTCGACCATCTCTCTGTCATCCAGCGCTTGGCACACACCTCGTCTCATCTGTGTTGTTAGGCGACGGGTCTATCAAATTCTTGCATCAGCGACCACCTCGTAGGCCGGCTATACACCAGCTTCACGAGGAGCTTCCGCACCCACGACTCGTCGTTGCACTGCAGGTGCAGGTGGCCCCTGCCTCCTGCTGGCGCTTGACGCCTGGTATCTCTGTCACTCTGATCCCGATCGTCCAACCATCTACTGTCGCCCCGTTTGACGCACTCCACGTTTGCTTGTGTCGTTCGCCCTTACCTACTGTCCCAACTTACCGCCACCGTTTCCTTAACCACGGTTTACGTACAGCGACCAACGTTCAAGCCTTCCTACACGTCCTACACACCAACGGGCCTGGTCGAGCCCTTTCGCCCGACTCCACCACGTCGCCTGCCCGTCTGACAGCCGTGCCCTATGTCACTTCAGCCGTACGACTCACTGGCCTCGTATCGTTCTCAACACCCCGGCCCACCACGCCACCTCACGGCCGTAAGGGATCAGGCCCATCTCCCCCCCCTCTCCGCTCTCTTGGACTCTCCTACCTTCGCTTCTGCACGCTCGCGTTTCCCGCCACACAGTCTGTCGCATGCAATCCTCATGCTTAGCTAGAGCCCTTCGTAGCCGGAATTTCTTCACCATTCCTCAACATGGTAAAAGTTCATAACGCCAAACGCTTTGTAGATGAAGTGGATGTTTTCTTCGACAGAACCTCCGTCACTGATGATCCCGGATCCTGCTACTGTCTAGGTCTCAAAAATCCCGCTCCTCTTGACTCCCCGCAAAGGGGTCTGTCAATACCACCGCAAGTACGAGTATTACTCTAACCCCTGCGCCATTTGTGTCACCATACCTCTGGCTGACTGGAGAACTATCGCCGCAAAACACCAATCTTCGGCAATAAGAAAACGGCAATGCCACCAACGTGCACACCTCCTCAAGAAACTCAAGTTGGAACGCCTTTCTTCCAACCCTCTCGAGATTGCAAACTCTCCCAAGGTTTCCACCCCCCCAGAAGCACTTTGCGTCTTCTAACTGTTAACTATTGTTGACCTCCGTCCTAAGGAAATCCGTCACCACTCCACAACAATTCCATCCGTGCATTAACCTTTCCAAACCATCCTGCACAATAACATCACTTCCTGTCACTCCTGGCAAGATCACGTTTCAGTCTTCGGCCAACAGCACCCCCTCCTCACAAGCATCATGGCTACATCACCCAGTCGACCACTCTTCCGCCACGCCATCTTCAGTTGACTTGGACATAACCGACACACCTTCTTCCCCATTGGGGAAAGCAAGTCAAGAGGAATCACCAAGTCATGTGGATCCATCAAATCATGACGACCCTCCTCCATCGGACATCGAAAGCCCGTCATCCCCAATTGAAGAGGATCTTACCATCCAACCCCTCATTCCCTACACTTCCGTGGATCTCATCTCGCCAACTCCACGCTCTCCATCCAAGGATTCGGACCTTGACTGGCCACCAAGCCCATTTCCCATGGAAAACAATGAAGCCCCATTTGTCCCTTCCGAAAACCTTCTTCCCCATTGGCAACTTCCACAATTTCAATGGACTCTGTAGTCCAGTTTCTTTTCGGCCTCGATGCCGACAAACTTCCAGAAATCGACCATGTGAAGTTGTTTAACACCTTAAAACACAAACTTTGCCTCAACGAACGTGCTAAGAGACAATTCGTAACGAATTATGAAAAAGCAAAGGCTCTCCTGGATTCTTTCCAAACACAGCTCTCCGCTCAAGTGGATCTCATTGCTTCATTACAGGCGCTAAAATCCTCTCTTCAAGCCCTTGACATGAAACTACTCGAACTATCGGCTCGACGTGAACTTTCAAATGCACTAACATCGAAAGCTCCCCCCACCACCACCACCACCACCGTGGTCTTACCGAACCACTAATGTACGCTCCATGGGTTCAGAACTGCATAACCTTCAAGTCACCAAGGCCAACCTACAAAACTCCATCGGTTCCTCCACCCTCTTCTGGATCTGAAACCCTCTGATCCAAGAATTCCACCTCTCACTCTTCCCTCAAGACCAGCCACCGTCGCTCTTGAATCCGGTTTGCTAAAGGTTGTAACCTCTTCCTCAAACCCAAACTTTGATCAATCCGATCTCACCCTCCACAACGAAATCACTAACGCCTGGGAGTCCTTAACAACTGCAGTATCGGGCCACCCCATCCAAGCCTTTTCCTTATGGCAATACGACAATGCAAGCTCCTTTAAACCTCTTCACCCACACATGAATCAGTTATCCAATCACCAGACTCTGGACCTACCCGGTGATATATGCCGTCACAAAACTAGGGCTATCATTTCGGCATCCGCAACAACACCATCACATAGTTAAACCCACCACTTGCCGGCCAACAAAGTAGATCACCCCTCTCGTCTTAAATTCGCAAACCCCATAAAACCACCTCCGACCGTTCCCCAGTTATTTACCATCACTTAGACCTCCCCGGAACGGTAACTACGTGCCATTGGCCAGCATTTCACAGCATAAAGGTAATCTTAACACACATACACACACACACACAAGACACCCCAATCCTTTCGAATCTAATCTTGACCTTTCTGTCCTCACCAAAGTCGACCTAGCTCTTCTGTATAAAAAAAAAAATATATATATTCCCCGCACCCAAACTCAGTGCTAAGACCGTCAAACCCGCGGTGGGCCCCCCCCCAAAAAAAAATTTGGAAATGGAACAACGTCGAAACTAACTATTCCGTCTTGAAACTCCCAGCTCATCTACACCTCGTTGAAGCTGAAAACCACCCCACTTCTCCAACTGAACGAAATGGACTCTTACTCTCCACCCTTGTGCACACTAACCGAAGTCTCCACAATTACTGCAATGATGCACGACAACTTGAAAATCACTCCACCTGAATGACCATCCATCGACTGCACAATCCCATGAACTCTCTCCTCGTCACGACAAGGAACCCCAATCATTATTCAGGTAACCTCCACCACCTCTTCAGAAGTGTTCTTAGCCCCTAAGGGAAAATATTCTAATTGAAAAAAAATTAAAAAAAGAAAATCAGAACCATTGTACAACCGTCACTTGACAAAGAATTGGACAACCTGGAATCCCTGCGAATCCAACATCTCTCCATATTCCACGTTGACTCCAAACCTGCAACCGCCAACCTCAGCACCCCAGGGAACTCAGTCAAAAGGTGCCCACCACCTAATTTGACGAGGTCGGCCTGTCAATGCAAAAATTGACAGGTATTGTACTTTTGCAGCATAAAGAAAGAACATTTTGTCGGCCCCCAGCCCGACCGGCTAAAAATAGTTACTTTTGCTAAAAAAAAGTACAATACCTTAAGGCCCACCCTGCCTCCCCTCTTGAGTCACCTTTCGACATATCTTGAGACATAGAAATGACAAGCTCGGGCAGCTTCCACTCTTATAGGGAGAATCGCACATGCGCGGTTGGGTGTCTGAGGCGGCCGTCTGTTTCTGAAATCTCGAGGCAAGGCAGCATCGTTAAGACAACAATGCAAAAATTGACAAATATTGTACTTTTTCAGCAAAAGAAACCATTTTTGGCAAAATGTTCTTTATATAAAAAATCTGATTTTTTTCTGTTTAAATCATGATTTAACTGTCATTTAAATCTTCTAATCCTGGTTTCATGAATTTCAGAAAATTTGATTGGTTCAGTTACGCCTGGAACTGATTATATAATAAAACAAAAGCTGAACGTGATAAAAGCTGCACCAAAACTACTGGATCAGATAGATATTGGCAACTTTCGCTGAAATAGCTGTAACTTTAGAATCGTTTGAGATTGCGGCATTTTGCTTAGGAAATCACTGACCATCTTCTCAGCTATCTTTTAACTGTTGGTTACTGCTTAAACATTTATTTTAATAATTATTGGACTTTTGAAAAAAACTACATGATAATAAATGAAGAATTAAATTTTTGAAACTGTATTGGTTCGGTAAATTTGGTATCGGTGCAGTGTTAGTGGTAAGATTGCACTCGAGCTGCTAACAACGTGCTAAATGACGATTGGTTAGGCTTGAATGACATGGGTGTTAATGAAGGGTTGGTTTACGCAATTATTTTTGTTTTACTTACGTACAAACAAGTATTTTTGTTTTGTCTTCAGGCTGAATCGCCCTCTAACATTGTCAGAAAAAATCCTCTATTCCCATTTGGATCAGCCGGAAACACAAGAGATCGAGAGAGGCAAGAGCTACCTGAGGTTGAGGCCTGACAGAGTCGGAATGCAAGATGCCACCGCCCAGGTACGACCAGTTATAAGGCGTACTGAAACTATGACTACGTTAAGTGGTCGCAAATACCTAGTGCTCAAAGAAGTGTGTTCCACTGACTTAAAACATTGAAAACTGAATATCCCAGGATATTTTATATGTGTATATTGAATAATATTAATGATAGAGAGACCAACTTTTAGTGACCTTAATGCTGCTTATAGCCTAATTCAAGAATTTTATATTTGTTGCAGATGGCCATGCTCCAGTTCATCTCGAGTGGCTTGAAGAAAGTGGCTGTTCCATCCACCATTCATTGTGACCACTTGATTGAGGCCCAAGTTGGTGGCGAAAAGGATTTGGCTCGTGCCATTGTAAGCATCTCTTAGCATAGTAGTACTGCATTAGTATAGACTGTTGAGCAAACCTGATGCTAAAGTTGTTTCTCTTTTCTTGAGTTTAGGATTTAAACAAAGAAGTGTTTGACTTTTTGAGGTCGGCAGGTGCAAAATATGGAGTTGGTTTCTGGAAGCCTGGAAGCGGCATTATTCATCAGGTTGGTGGCCAGATTTTGTAGAAATGATCCACCGCATAGCTGCTTTGTGGCAGTACAGGCTAAATAAAGGCTGACACACGCAATAACGTAAATCATGTATTAAATGCCCTTGCACTCGTGCACTTAATTTTTTTTGCTTCTGTCCAAAGACGGAGCTCCTCCATCACGGGAAAGTCTGTGATTATGCGATCGTTCACGTTCGCGGTTTGGATTTAATCTAGCATCAACACAACTTTTTCAGTTTCCTCAAAGTACATCTTTAAATTATTGCTTAGTTTCTTTTAAATGATGCTCTTCACTCAACAATCAAATAAAAATATTTGCCAGGCTCACCAGTATTGTTGGTGGCCCAGCCAATTATCCCAGTCAATTTTCGTTTTTGGGAACAATCGAACACGCTTTCTTTGCTCAAAATGTAGGGTTAGTTTACTGCTATTGATGTTCAAGGATGTCGGGACAACAACTTTTCTAGTGGTCTTAGCAATGGCATCTTGCTAGAGCAAACTGGCTGCATATGCAGGAGACCCGGACAGTTTCAAAAGCTAGTAGACAGTGTATCTTCGATTTTCCCTCAGAATTCAAATAGTAACATCAGAAATCCGTGGACAGTCGAAAGCCGGTGGTCTTGAAACCCATATGCCCAATTGTTTTGAAAATCCTGAAATGGTTTTTACTTTAAAAACTCATGACGCACGTGAATCCACACCAAACAACGCTTACCGTAGTTTCAACTCAAGAATTCAACGTTTCAAACTTGACGCGTCTGTGGCCCTCTGTATTATACAGAGGGCCACAGACGCGTCAAGTTTGAATCATTCTCGATTAAATTCAATCCATCTAGAAGAGTGCATACAATTCTGTACACTGTAGTTCACATGTTTCTTGCTGCCTGATGAAGATAGGAGGACTGAAAATATTTATTTTCGGGTAATGCCTATCGAAAATTCGCAATACTGATGTGATGAGTATTGACATTATTT
>JAHWFP010233090.1:0-34514 GCA_023313725.1 Lithobius niger | reverse complement strand
ACGTTCAATTTTTCATTTAACATCTATAGTATTAATAGGTGCGATTAACTTGGCGAATTCACCCTATGGGG
Source organism: Lithobius niger (assembly GCA_023313725.1). Classification (NCBI taxonomy): domain Eukaryota; kingdom Metazoa; phylum Arthropoda; class Chilopoda; order Lithobiomorpha; family Lithobiidae; genus Lithobius; species Lithobius niger. The sequence continues at coordinate 34,443 of JAHWFP010233090.1, read as the reverse complement.
ATGAGCGGACTAGAAGTAGCTAGCTAGTAGCTAGCCTGTAACACATTTGCAACGTTATTGATAGTCAGATTTTGCATTGAAAGCAGCTTAGCTGGCATTCCTACACGAGTTAATTTTTGTCGGGTGGGTCATTGCTCTCCCTTTTTACCACATTTTAAGCTTTTGTACCGCAGTATTAGTTTTCCCCAAGTACTTGAAATGTGCCCAACTATGCTTCAAGATATCAGACACTTACGTTATAGGGCTACAATGGTTTACAATGGCTATAGGTGTGTTTAAAATTGGTTTATTAAAAAAAAATCACAGGTTTTACAGTGTAACCCTCATCGACAAAGTTAAATGAATATCGAAAGTTTGGGGATAGGAGCATTCATTCTGATGTGGGGGAATTACACGTACCTAACCCCACATGTGATAGTTTTTAAAAGGGTTAAAAAAATGCTGTTTTTGTATGTAAAGGGGTCGTTTCACAAAGTCCATGTACACTGTACAGGTAGATCAGTTTCGACGTTCGAAATCTTATTGCTGTTGTAAAATTTTATGAAATTTGAATGAAATATTTCAAAATTTTAAAACTTATTTTGAAACTTTTGTTTTTCTGACATGGACCTACTGCAAAGTTAACCCTATAAATAAGCAGATAAGCAGCATTATTTTACGTGATCACTCAACAATAATACAGCTTACTGGAATACAGTTTATGCAGTATTTTGACAAAAATTCAGTATTCTACAGTGCAGCTGACTGATGAAAAACGTCCTTCGCTTTCAACTTTTATCTGACAAGAGAAAATATCTTTTATAGATGCAAGGTACAGTCCCCCTCCCACCTCTCCCTCTCAAGGAAAATTTCCTTAGTTTGCAAAGAGAAAGTTAAACTGAATAGCTTAGTAGGTTTCTTTTATAGAATGTTTTTATCGAATATTTAATAATTGTTAGGCCTAAACATGCTTTCAAATTTTCAGACCACGTGAAAAGTGTCAGTGAAATGAAATTTATTCGAAATATTTCACTTGAAACGTTTCGTTGGCACAACACTATCTCTTATCCCTTTGACTAAAAGACTGCACACTGTCTTCTGGTTCCAGGAAACCCTTACAGAGCTAGATCTTTACGATTTGTTTTACCGTTAATCAATAGGTAAAGCTTAAAGCAGCGTTAAACATGACATCGCTTTAAAGTGGCGCTATCACCGATTGAAAATCTTACGAAAAAGCCGTGGCACCATCTAGCGCAGAGATATTGTTAACCTTTACGGCTTGCTCCCGGATGCACAAGGACTTTACCAAATTGTCACTCAATAATAAGGAGGCTTGTAGTTTGTTTCGTTAAAAGAAATGGCGTTGTGGATTACTTAGCTTGATATCAATCGGTGAAGAGGCGCATTAATTGTTTGAATGTATAGGTAACACAATATTACAACGCTGGAGTCAGTTATTGAACTGAGGGGAAAAAAGGAAAGAGAAGTGAAAGTTACAGCGAAGAAAACAAGCAACAAGCTGAAGCCCGTAAATGAAGCCAACAATTGAATCTAGCTTCGAAACGAAAGATACTGTTAGTTTTCGCTTAATCCGTTCCACGCAGGACGTAGGCCTAAGCAAAGGTGGTCACGATGGCTGAGCGTTGGTAGGCTTCAACCTAATTGCCTGAAAAAGCTAATCTGGTCGATGACTGGAAATACATTCTGTCAAAATCTCCGCAATACCGATCAGGATTGTTTGAGAGTCTAGTGACCAGGTTCCTTCAGCGATTGTGGGATCGATTTTGGAAATTATTTCGACCCCCTGCAATGATCGGAGATTCCTGGATCAATTTTTCAGGTTCCAGTTCCCTTTACCGACTTGTTTCTCCTTTAGAAACGTCTAGTACATTGCAAAAACACGTGTCTTAAAATAAACACATTTTAGACAGAAATAGTTTTTGAACAGTTTGGGTTGAAAAACGCAAAAAAGCGTTTTATGATAGCAAGGACTGAAAAGAAATCTCGCCAATAAATACGGATGCAAAACTACTTATGTTTCCTTTTGGACTTCAACGTCAGACTACCTGAGCGGCGAATTGAACCCACAACCTTTGAGACCTCAGAGGACCGACCGCTAAACTATACTAACACGTCCAAAGGTAGGACCTCGGCATTTGGTTTCAGAGGTCTTAGATTCAATTCCCGCTCAGGCAGTCTTGCATATAAATCCGAAAGGCAATGTAAATAGGTTAGCATCCGTATTTATTTAACCCTGCTCGAGCCCATTTGGCTTTCCGTCTTGTTTAAGAAATCTCTAGAGCGTTCATGTAGCGTTGCAAACGTGAAATACGTTTAAAATAAAACACTAGCCGTCAAATTGCAACACTTCATAACCACGTGCTTAAAACACATGTAGCGACGACAGTGTTTAAAACAAAACTGTGTTTTATCTGAAAACATTAGAGTTTACAACACACGTGTTATCGTTAACACTGTTTTTAATAATATCACTACCAATTTGTGTTTCAAGCACGTGTTTATAAAGTGTTGGAAATTGAACGCTAGTGTTTTATTTTAAACGTATTTCACGTCTGCAACACTATATGAACGTTAAATAAATACAGATGTAAACCTATTTACGTTGCCTTTTGGACTTATAAGGCAACGTAAATAGGTTTGCATCTGTATTTATCTAACTCTTGTTGAGCTTTTGGCTTTTCCGTCTTTAATATAAACGTTTACTAGCTGAAACCCCGTCAAAATGATGTCATAGCACCCCCCCCCCCCGACTAAAAGCACTTGATACCATGCATATCACAAAATTTAAGTAAGTTTTGTAAAGGGCGAAAAAGAAGTTGATCATGGGAAATAAACCACCAGAAGAGAAATTGATTCTTATCAGCATACCAACACGAAAAGAAATTTCTTGCTAATTATTTAGAGCGAAAATATTGTCTTTTTATACACAACATTGAAAATTAAATGTCGCTTCTATGAGCGAAAATTGTTTACTGAATAGTATAAATTATTGATATAGGGCTAAAAAAAAACGAAATAGGTCTAAAAATAGCAGGGTTCGTGTATAGTCTTGTCTTCATTGAAAAGCCTTAAATTTGAAAACCGAAACGTCAAGGCTTGAATAACCTTGAAAATTTGAATTTTTGTTGGCAGAGCCTTGAAATGGCCTTGAATGTTGTGAGAGTACTTTGTTTTGAATGAGGTTAATGCCGAAAACGGTAATATTAATTTAGGTATAAAATTAATAAACAAATAGAAATAATTTTTAGCTGAATTCATTTCTTCTGTGAACAATCCTCCCCTAGGATTGGACTGGAGATAGGAGAGAGGTGCCGTGCCGTGCAAATAATTTTTGCCAGAAGGGGTAGCTGAGCAAGGGCTGTTCAACTGACTGTTAAGTCTTTCTGCATCCTCATTGTCTATTGGTGGGAGGGAGGACGTAATATAATGTTTGTCATTGTTTACGACGGTCTAAGAGCACAATGGTACCAACGATTACATCTGGTGTACAAAGATCCTTGAAATTGGTTGTAAGCTAACCTTGAAAAGCCTTGAAAAAGTCTTGAAAATGGTTTCGTCGAACCCCGAAATAGGCTTAACGCCGAAAACCCGAAAAGCAAACTATCTAGGACACAATACATCTATCCACCTCTTAAATTTGTAAAAGATGTTTTGAGAGGTTTCTTCTCAGCCCATACCATTTGCAAAACGCTTCTATGTGTTTTTCAGCCAAAAGAGTCTTTAAAAACGTTTTTTAGGTGTTTCTAAAATGTGTTTATTTTAAAACACATGTTTTTACGCTGTAAGGTCATAAAAATTTGACTGCCGCAACCCGACCGACCTCTTTTCCTTCCCAACTTAACTTTTTTTCCGATATAGAATGAGGTAGCCAAGCAGCGACCTCTGATTAGGCCTACTAGTGTTTTATGCGTTATTCTATAGAAAGGAGTTCGGGAACGTGATCTACGGCTGGCTTTATGACATCCCTATAATTCAACCCACAAAATAACGGTCCGCCATAGATCAAGTTTTTAAGGGATTCCGTGAAAATGGTTATTTTAATTTTTAAGTATCCATAAATAACGTCTTTTACCTGTAATGCTTCTAAAGTGAGGTAATGGCTACCCGGCCAACTCTGCCACTTTAACACTATGTAAACGTGGTACGTAAAAACGAAATATGGGAGAAACTAAGTGAAGGTGAAGACCTTGAAGGACGTAAACAAGAAACGTAAAAGTGACGACCTGGCCTCTTTTTATAGTTTTAAAGCAATGTGAGCCTTCGTGTAAGTTAAGCAGTTGGGGCCTAGTCTGATAAACTTCGAACGTTAGCTGAAGTCGAACAGACAAAATTTGAACGTACGGAAATAATAGCAGAAATATGCGAATCTGAGGAAAAGCTCCAAACTAATGATTAAAACTTTTCCAAGTTGCACATGGAAACACAGTATTTGCTACGTTTCGATTCGGATACGAATCTTTATCAAGAAATTTTCTTTACCAAGCATTTTTTTTAGCTGGTTAAAATTCAAAACATGTTAAAATCATTGGGTAAACTCACAAAGCACAACTAAGGCACACATTAAAAAAATACGTAAAAGTAAACACAAGTCAGAACATAATCTGGCAATAGCAAACCAAACATGACTTCCTGCGAATGCAGGTCGTAAGTTTTCTATTGCAAAGTTTTTCGGGACGGGAAGGGCTCTGCGATGTTTTGTGTTCATGTCAATTGTGGCGTGGTAAAGATCCTGGGTTTTCTGCTTGGATTTTCTCCATCTAAATTGTTCGTCTCGTTGTTTGTACTGGGGCAGATGGCCCGTTTGGGTTTGGCTCCATAAAAAGTTAAAAAAAAAAAAAAACCTGGCTCCATCCATTTTTAGTGTTTTGAAAAATTTCATGCTTTAGTTGTGTTTGAGAGTTTCCCCAATATTTTTCATATGTCATGACGTTTAGCCTAGTGCTATGCATTGCTTGATAAATAGCTGTATTCTACTCGAAACGTTGCAATTACCTTGTTTCCATGCATGCCTTATCGATCTTTAAGCCTTATTGACCTTTTAAAATTAATAGAATTAGCACATGAAGAAAATCTAAACAGCCTCTCCCTGCTGACAATGGCGATCATTATATTAAAGACATTTCCACAACCAAATTTACATCACGCACCAGCAGTGGCGCAACTTGGTTTGATGGGCGATGTGGGTAAAGTCTACTATAAAAAAAAAAAGAAAAAGTTAAGAGTAAAATTGGTATACGTAGACAAATTGTGATGATTTTCTCAGCAGGATTACCGGACGGCCACATGAATCGGATGGCAGGCGACGAAATGAACTTGAGAGATGACTTGGGAAGGCTTGGGGGAAATAATCTAAGTTTTGTACGGCAATTGGGCCAAGATGAATTACTCATAATCTTTGTGGTACGTTGTGATGCAGATTTGGATGGCGTTTAATGTGGGCTTGCCTGACTAACAAGGAGCTGGGTAACATTAGGCTTGCTTGAGGTTTGAAACGGATAACCACTAATTAGGTTTGGAGTTTAAAATGGCAAGACTTGGCTTAAAAAAGATGGACAGAGTTAAAAAATACTATATAGACTACATTTCGTAAACCTAGGAGAATGGCTAGGTTGAATTAATATCGACGCAGTTGGGGGCAGTGCTAAGTTAGGGCCCCCGCACGCAGGGCCGCCAGGTCGTGCGACCAGTGGTCGTCGTGGTCACGTCCATTTTTAATTAATAATTCTCGATCACGAGGTGAAAAATGAACATGGAGCAAGTATGGCCGCCCTCTGGTCGCCTGCATACCGTAAGCATCCTCATTGGCCGCGACGATCTGGTTGCGCGGCTTGGTTGCTTAGTGCGCAGGAGCCCTTAGGGTTCTGATTAAAATGGTTGAAATGACCCTTGGTTGAGATGATGGGAGGACCTGCCATTGGTCGGAAACGGTGGGTTGGGAATGCACTGGAAATCGGGGAGCAAGCCGATAGTCAAATTCAATTCAATTCAGTTTTTTGAAGAGCGATAGTCAAACTGGCCACGAGCAGTTACAATGGTGTTACATTTTAGTTTTGAACTATGTAATTCGACATGGTAATATTGTTGAAACATTGAATGTATTAAGAGCTAAGCCGAACGCTGAGTCTTTGGCATGACTGCTGCGGAGTCCATTGTTGGTTGGGGCCTTGAGAGACGTCATCGTGATTGTCTTGACACGGTCTTGAATCCGAAAACGGGCAAGTCTGGAATCACGTCATTCCAAAACGTGACATTTACAGCCAAAAATATATTAAAACTAGCTTTTTTTTATATTTCAAACCGATGCACAAATTGAAACATTAAAACTGTTGTAAATTAAAAAAGTATAAAGAAATATGAAAAAAGAGTTGATTTACTGTCAGGGATCCGGGGGACTTGAAGCACCCCCTCCTCCCTAAACCACTTAGCTAAATTTCCGAATATTTCCGATTCCATTTGTTTTACCCCTCTCCCCCACCCCACTCACACACAAAAGAGTTTCCTAGGTGAGCCACTGTTCAATTGCACCATGTCTGCAGCACAGTTCGAATATAGGCTATCCCTATCATTGGCTATAGGTGTGCATCAATGGTTAGGCATGCTTCTGTTGCCCGAAACGACCAGAGTTCGTGTAGTAATAATCACCACCACAATACGTGGTATCACACAAAATCTCAAGGTATGAATGAATCTACCAGGTTTTCTCTGCTTTCTTCCCTTTCAATCGTAAGTATGTTGAGCATAAAAAGCAAAATGGTATTTTTCGAAATTTAAAGTTGTAGCTTGTCTCAATGGCTGCCACCAAGTTTCTCCTCCCAACCCTGTTCACTCATCCTTAACCGTAGCAGTTGTCGTTTAATCTTGAGTGATCAACATTCAGACCACACACTTGGCGGAAATAATTTTGGCTCAGCAGTCAGACATTTCTAATTTGAATAGAGAAAAACTTGATAGGTTCCTGTACACTTTTGTAGGCTTAAATATCGATGCGACAAACAGAAAAGAAAAGAAGGAATGGATGAATTAGCTGTGGAGTTAGTTCAAAACTCTGAATGATGGAGTCGAAAGAAAAGAATTCGACGATGCTAAACAAATGCTACCTTAATGATTTTTGGCTAATGAGGGTTAAAATCCGACTCTTTGGTGCTAATTTAACTTGAAGTATTACAAGGCGGCAGAGATCTAACGGATCTACATTGCCCTTAGTGAGTCCACAATGCCGTATGAAATAGCATTCCTGGAATCCCCTAGTGCCGTCGAGACGGGATGAGATAAAATCAAGAGATGGGGAATCTCGTATCATCTCGTCCTTGAAGTTTAAATTCTCCTCTCAGTCAGTGGTCTCGACCGGAAAAAATCTCATCTCGCCTAGTCTCATTGTGTCTCTACTTCCTCTACTCTTCTCAAATTTTTCGCCTTGAAAAGTTTAGGCAAAGCGTCCACACAATACCCAAAATAGATAGCCACACAAGACTGAACGGCGAACTTTTTATTTCCGACTTTGATTATAAGTATGTTCGCATTGGGGGGATGGGGCCGGCGGAAGAATAAAATAATAGAAAAATAATGATGTCGTCGTCGTAAACATATCACGTAAGTACAATGCCAGCGTTGCCTCGTCAAAACCGTGAAATAAAAGTTGACATAAACTCGAGATATTTGAAATTTTTTCTCGTCTCGACCTCGCCTTCAGACATCTCGATCTTGACTCGATTTGCAAACAGAGAAAAAGTTCAGATTTATCGTTTCGAAGGCAACACTAAAATCAGCTGATTCTTAGTTTACAACAGTTTTCAAATCCTCATTTGAGCAACACACTGACAACAACAAACTAAACTCCTTGCATGAGTTTAGTTTCGCAAGGTATGGGTCGAAGTTTGAAATTGTGGCATTTGGTTCAAAGGGGGCCAATGTTTCGAGAAAAAGGCATTGGGATCAAAAAGATTAACTCCATGTAAAATCTTATAGGTTTGAAGCGTGTCACCTCTGTTAAATCAGGTTTCCACGTTAGTAAAAACTAAGACAGAAAACCTGACAGCAAAGGGCAGGAAATGGCACCTTTTTTTTTATTGTCTAAGGGTTTTCTACCGAATATCAGCAAATACCAACCAGATTTGGATTGAATGGGTCACCAAGCCTGAATGCAATTATATTCCAAGTGGGTTCTGATAAAAGAATTTAGCAATTTGTAGAATTGTAAATAGGGTCGATAAACTTGAGGAATCTAAAGACATCATTTTCAGTGCCCTGCTGATCAAGAATGCTAGTAGTCTAAGAGCTTACGAAGAAATAAGAATGGGTTTCTTCAGAAATTAAGGTAAATTTCAGTTTATTCTACCACCAAGGTGGAAGGGATGCGGAAGGGCCGTGAGCCGTTGCACCGTTCATTGCTTTTTTTTTTTTAGTTAATTTAGTTAATTTGAACTTGTCCAATGTACATGTGAACGGGCGGAAACCGCGTCCTCCAGTTCCAAGCTGGTATGACCTCATGGCAAAGAGGTTTCGTCTGCAATCCCAAAGGGAAGCAGGGACTGTAGCTTTGAATGAGTGATCCCGAGTGGAGCATACCAAGCTGAGGTCAAAGAAAGGCTAATCCACCATCACGATACTACGAATAATTTTGACATTAAGAACAAGATCTTGACTTCAACCTACGTTTTTTAGGAAAGAATCAGCAGTAATGCCATGATTCCCTAACTGATAGAATAGGATCCGTATCCAGGAAGTAATTATCATGCTGGTTGCTGCGACCAAAATAAAAAAAAAAAACTTTACATTTTGAGATGTTGAATTTGAGGTTGCTGGCAGTGACCAAACTCTTCAACGAATTGATATCAGACTGCGCATTCGATTTGAATGAATTTTGGTCTCTAATTGTATTTTGCTGCAAAGCCTTTCAGGATTTGTCGGTTTGAGCTATTGCTCACAAAGTTTCAATTTTCCAAGTAGCCTAAATTTTCATTTTCGTTGGGAGAACATTTGCTGAAATGAAACAGTCAGTAGTTTGATGACAACAACTTTGCAACAGTAACCACACCGAACGAAACGTAAGGCAAATATCAAAGGTCGTTCCTTCTAGAACTTTTCTTCGAACCTGAGTTTTCAAACCACTTTACTTGGTGGAGTGTTTTGTGGTTTTCATTCTGAGACTCTTCACCCCTCTGGCATTATGGTTATAGGACTCCTGGAGGAAACATGGCGCATCACACAGACGAAGGCTTCCGGTATTGTCGGTTGCGGTAAAATGCCAAGAGAATCATCTATCAACACCGGAAAGAGTTTTAATGGACCTGATGAGACGCTATTCCACTGAAGCGAACGGTCGTTAATACATTTTGAAAACCCTAGCGGGCATTTCATGCGAATGTAATGCACCACTTGGATTTTCGTAGAACGGAACAGGAAGCAGAAGCGGCCATCGCATTATGGACGAACTCTACAACTTTCGGGCACTTTCAAAACTCCAAGATGGCGGCTTATTTCCTAACGCATTGTCGCATTTTTTACCCATTTGTTTGTTTGCATCACGTTCTTGCTTCGTTTTGAAAACTCGCTGCATTATTACTGACCAGCGTATTGTGAAACTATCCGCCTCCTTCAGCGGTTATGGGATATATTCTGGTCTGTACTTGATATTACCTCGCCCCACGTGAGGAGGTAGGAAGTTTTCGGTTCGAATTCCTCCCCCCCCCCTTACTAGACTTCTGTCACCTTCTGAAATACCTAAAAAAAAAAAAAATTCGAAATTGAGCCGGTCCATTCACACCAGCATTAAGTTGCTTCAGGTGACGTAAGGCCCTGAGAAATTTTTTTTTTTTAAATGTCCACTAAGGCCATTATTAACACCGGGGAAGGGGTGAAGGGAGTGCTGGTAAAACCACTAACGGCTGTATGTATAAACATCAAAGCACTAATAATTCAGAATTTTCTACCCCGTCATCGACCAGGATGTTCGTAGGTGGGGTTTATAAAAATCTGAGGTTATGGACGACCATAATTGTTGCCCAGGCTGGCCTTGATGCACTCTGAATGACAATCAAAAATTTATTTAGTTAATTTTAAACTAATTAATTAATTTACTAATACATAGCAGTGGGATAAGCAACAGAGTAGTATGAATTACCGGTTCAAAATGGACGGAAATAAAGTTAAAATGCGATACAATGGGACTGAGGCAGAGGAACTAAGGATTTCAACTGATTCGATATGAATTTTATTCGAGTACAAGGGGTCCAAAAAGCCATACACTCGGTCTTAGCATACCTTAAAAACTTCAACTTACTCTACTCAAAACACTGTACGTCCCTGAGCCGAGAACATCCGGTCTCCACAGCAGAACACACCTCGACCACAGAGCACCACAAGTACCGCACAAGCACCACAAGCACCAGGCACAGTGTTTCACTTAACATGCTTCAGGCAGGACATCCAGCCACTGCGCTACAGCACTTTAATACTCAAAAGGTTTAACGAGCGTTAACCACTCTTGGTCATCTGCCCGAAGCCCTAAGGCCCTATGTCTGAAGCAGCCAGATAATAATAATACTCCTGCAAACAATCCATTGCATTCAAACAATGCCAATCACGCATCCTCACAAAACAATCTGCTGGTCTCTACTGTCACAGTGTTTCAGTTTTGTGACAATACTGGGTAGCAGGGATATTGCGAGAGGGCATGAATAGCATTGTTTAAATGTAACGGATTGTTTGTAACGGTATTGCTTCTCGGACGCTATCTTGGATTTCCGTTGAATTAATTCAACTAAATTATCCCTCTCATTTTAATGGGGCAGATAACCCAGCTTGGGTTCATGCTCCCTTAATAGCAAAACAAAAAGACAAAAATCTGTATTAGGATCTCGCCCGTCATAGGTCCTCTTATCCAGATAAAGTGTATATATGCATGTCGACCACTCGACACTTATGTCTTTCATTTGTGTCTCTTTGGCTGTTTTCAGGCATCTGAGGAAAAGTAACAATGTGACAGAAAAGGCTGAAATTTAATTTCATCGGGAGACTTTGGTCGCCTGACAACATAGAACTTTACGATTAGTGATACATCTTATCGCTTTATTGTTGAAAAGAAGGGTGAATAACGTTGATATTTGCCTAATTGCTAGCTGCTAACTGCTAGCGACTTTCGTGAAAATAAATTCTTCCGTGCGTATATAAAGCTGAACTTTTGCTGATTCAGGAGTTAGGAGAAACATAAACTCAAAGTTACCACTCAATCACAATACTGTATAGGGCAGTGTCAAGTGACGTCATATTGGCTACGTGGTACCATCTGGAGGGCATAACTACAAGGTGCACTAGATTAAAATGTAAGGGAAAACAACGGCATTTTTAGTCAAGACGGTGCTTTGAGAGCGGATTTCTTAGGCTTAAAATAACGTTGCTTTATCCACCAACAAAAATCGCGCGTTATAGGCTGAAGAAATCCAGTCTAATAGCATTGGCTTCAGTAAGATGCCCTTCTTTTTACCCTCCTTGCAGCTAACCCAGTTACTGGCTCTACCATAGAGTTATATACAATAATACTACGTCATGTCACTGCCCTATTAAGGGCAGAATTACAACATTTTGTTGCTGTCGTTGTTACATAAGGGAGCCGGTGGTAAACCGGGTTATCTGCCCCACTGTATAAGAACAATAACAAATAACACAACAATGAACAACATGGACGTGAGTACAGCACGACAACAATAGTACGAATGAAGAACTGTTGCTTTTCCCAACGGGAAGGTCAGGCCATTTATATTTGTCCTATCTTAAAAATTGTACTTGAGAACATATGTATAAAATAATAAAATTATTATTCAAATGTTTTAAATTAATAAAGTTGGTTTTAAAATAATTAAATTAATTTACGGCTGAGCACAATTCAACCAATACACTTAATACAAATGGATAATAAAATTAAAACAGCCCAAAGAAAAATCTTTACCCACAAAATATACAAAATAAAAATTGTAAAACTTTTAAAAAGTTAATTTAAAAATAACCCATTACAGACTGGACACTTCAATCCAAATTTCTACGCAAAAACTTTTCAAAACAAACATTCCTCATGCGGCCTTTAAAAACAGAAAGGATTGTTCTTCAACAACTGCTGGTGATAAGGTATTCCAATAATTTACTTTAATTTGTTTAATTGTGAACATTATTGCGAACATTACTTTGCGAACATTATCGGGTCACAGACAAATAGGGTGTTTGATTTCGCTCGCTTCGCTTGCCCAGCCAATAAACCAAGAAACGCATTGGCCCCAACATTTTGGAAGCTAGGGATCACAAGTGAGCAGCAATAATGACAAAAAAAAATCATGTGCCGTACCATGAATCCGGGAACTGGGCCCAGACTTGGCTAACTCGACGCTCTTACGACCTCTGCTATAGCTTGCCATATGAATTCACTTCAGTATTAAAAAAAACCGGCTCCCTGGGGGTGTATGTTTGTCCAGGGCTGGAAGGCAGGAGTTCAGTAACCTTCTGGCGTCAGCGATATTTTCTATACTGATGTTAATTCATACTTTTATTTTTTTTTTTTTTTTTTTTTTAATTTCGGTTTTAGTTTTTAGCATGGAACCTTGCATCCTTAAGACTTGTGAGTTTTATTTCCATGGCCCTGCTCTGCTGTTACTTTATTAATTTTTATTTTATTTTTAAGTTGTTTGACATGTTTTAAACCCTTCACCTGAAAACGGTTCCGACCTTGGAACCGAAACGTCGTGATTTCGTTGTTTCACCAGCACTTGATGGCTACTCTGTATGTGTTTTTAATTACTAAAGTGCTTTTTAACTTTCTGCTTTTTGTTAATTCATACGGCATGTTAATTCATCTACGAATTTCATAAAAAATGTACGGTGTGTGTGCGTGTTTGTACCTCTACTCATCTGAAACTAACGTACCTACGAAGCTGATAGTAGCGTTAAGTAAAACATATTTAAAACACGTTTTGGATAAGCCTATTTTCATCGCAGTAACTGAATTTCTATCCCTCAAATACGCAAAAAAAAGAAATGCTCTGAAAACTGATCTTGACACAAAGTTCGGTTCAGACAAATTTACTGTTCAGGCAAATTTGTCCGAAAAAACTTGATTGCAAAAAAAAAAAACCTTAAATCGGAAATGTTATGCACCACACTTAGTATCAGCAACACGCATATAGATCTTAAAACATATAGGTGTTGCTTCAGCTGGTTGACATACGGAGAAAGCTGACCTACAGGTTTTTAAAAACGTTGTTAAACTTTCGGGTTTCTGAAGCACGGAAGTGCGCGGCTTGCGCGAGGAAAGCGAGAGATTACCACGTAAAGTAAATCTTTTCAAACGTTTCGCGCTTTACTCTCTCAGTCTTTCATTTGGTGCTAGTCACACCTTCGTCGGGGCGTTACTTCTGATCAGTAGACGTACAAACATGCAAACAAACAGACACATTGTACGGTTTGAGTGCTCCAGATGAAGTACATGCGTCCTCGGGAATGTAATGACGAACTGTGACCAACAATTGCAATTAGCTTGCGTTGAAATAATCAGTACTTCGATTTCGTGATGCTATGGTAAGTGAATAAACTATGTGACGCATGGATCGACGCCAATAGAGTGATCGTATGGTCTTAATAGGGTGTAGGACATTGGAGTGCAAATCTTAAGACCAAGGTTCGCTTCCTGAATTCATGATGGCGCGTTAAATTTGTCGATATTTTTGCTGCTCACTTATCATCTGTAGTTGTTCACAATGTTGGCTCCATTCTGTTTCTTTGTTTATTACTAATTTTTACAGCGTATTTCGTATCATTTCGTAACCCAAATTGAATGAAAAAATGGCGTTTGCAACTAGGTCTGATGGATTGTAAAAAAGCCTTTTCATATGGAAACACTTCCATTCAGTATATAATAGCAGCAAGCATCTCAACAAAACACTCAACTGAAATAAAGTTTAACAAAGTTAGTACTTAGTTCGTGAAAAGAATGGAAAAAAAGTGTGAACAATCGTTGTAAATGACATGAGTACGAATCTGCACTCATGTTTTTTTTTTTTCACGCTTGTTTTTGTAGCGCAATGGCGCTTGGCATATCAGGGATCCGCACATATTTTATTATTATCTTATGGTTAGTATTCTCGACTTGAGGTTGTTCTTCCACTCCCTACACCTTGTAATCGTAAAAATGTTGACTTAACTTTGTAGCTATGAAAAAGATTTACGTCCTGCTTTACCCGAGGGGTATGTGTGGGGGAAGATGGCGGTGGTTAATATAACGAAGGGTAAACCGTGATTTGACATACTCCGGAAAAAAAAACGGATAAAATATGACAATATTGATCAAGGCGAGCAACATAAACCTCGGCTAGAACGGGTATTTTCCATGATGGCCTAAGGGGGCTTAATCATCATTCGTCGGGTTTATCACCGTTGGGACTCGTTACAAGTTCAATTTCAACGCTTGCCTCTTGATTAACTGACGAAAATAAAACTTTTTTTGGGGCTCACCGACTAGCAATGAGTTTAACACATCAATCTGCCAGAAAGTATAAAAAAAAAAAACACACGCATGTACACATTCAAGTTACTTTACAAACCGAGACTCACATTCAACCCTAACTCTCGAAAAGATCGAGAATTACTTGGTTGCTCTCAATCAATATTTTGAAATTCACGTATCAATATCGCCGCAAAGTGTAAACGTTGTTGAACACCCTTCCTGGCTAGATTGTTGTGAACATCCTGGCGGACGGAATGACAAATTTCTTCTTCCGAGGGCGGCGCGCATCGTTCGGAAATCATTGGTGGGTGGGGATGTATAAGTCAATTAATTTATTAAGTATAATTTAGGCTATAACCAATAAAGACGGAAAGCCGAGTTAAATAAATAACTCAACAAGTTAAATAAATACAGATGCCAACCTATTTACGTTTCCATTAGGACTTATATCTCAGACTGCCAGACGGCGTTTGGCTTCAAAGGTCGAAGGTTCGATTCCCCGCTCATGTAGTCTGACATATAAATCCAAAAGACAACGTAAATAGGTTTGAATCTGTATTTATTTAACTAAAACCAATAGGCATAATAAACATAACGTAGGCAGTAATTACAACAAGGAACGTGTGGGAAAACGACTATTCAAGACCCAAAAGTTTCCTGAAGATGTACGAAGATTAACAATTGATTGAATTAAAAACCACTTGCATGATAAATAAGGAATAAAATCCAATAAATTGCACAACCTAGCAATTTCACTCGACCTTTCGAGTCAATTCGGACGCATTATGAAGCACGAGTACATGATAAAAACGTATTTACTAAGGAACAAAAGTCGTTAAAAGGCCTAATTTCAGAAACCCATGTTCACCTGAACAAAACAGCCTAGGGCAAACGAGACATCGACAGAACCGAAATAGCAAAGTTAAAAATTTTTAATTAAGCAATTTTTTTTTGAAAGCGGCCTCGATCAGTGCTGCTTGCAGGCACGGAACGAAGTGGCGTCTGCGTGGATGCTTCTTCAGTTTATTATACTTATGTGCCAAGCCGCCCCTGGTGTCGAAATTTGCAAATGTTGAACTTTTTTTAGGAGTTCGATATATTCTGGAAATGTTTTGGTGTTGGAAGAATAGGGTTGTGCACAGGTGGAAAATTTACGGAAATGCAAATGCTTTCTAAGTTGGGTCTAGTTCTATAATGTGAAATTTGAAAAAAAAAAATGCTTGTGCCTGAGATACTGGGTTCATGTCCCTCGCTAACGAATTATTGTTGTTCTTGAGCTTAAAAGTGTGATTTACGGAATCGGAGGCACTGGATAAGTTTTTGCTCACTTTGTCCGATGTGTGTTGGATTGGCATATGGAATTTGGTAAATGGTGTTTTGTTCGGCATGAGTGGGAAGTTTGAAGTCGCGTTGAATGGGTTTCTGTAGTTTCTGTTTCAGTAGTTTTGAAGGGTTGCGAAGGATCCAGATTGCGTCGTTTTTCTTTTTTTTGCGGCGCTTCGACACACGACGTCCAATAGAAGCGTTGTCCGAAAAAGTCTGGAGTCGCGTCGATATCGAGTGAACTCACTGCTATTTACATGTTAATTTTCCGAGCACCTTTTCATTCTCTCAGCTTGAAGCTAAAAATAATCTGAGACATCAACATGGCGTCTGTTTTGGTGCTGCCGGTTCGAAGGGAAATGGCCAATAATGAGATTTCAGAAGCGACTAAGAAATTGTTATGTCAGGAGGAATTCTTTGTCTTATTGTCATGGTTTGCACGACTGCACACCCGCACAACCATGTCACAGATTCAGGCAGCGTCGTTACCACGGAAACGACACTTAGGCCAACGCACTGGACTCGCAGTTAACAACTAGTTGCGATAATGCGTTGCGAGATCGGTGCTAAACGCAACCTTATTCGCCGAAACTGTTAACGACTTTGCTTCAGCCAGTGTTTCAGTTCTACATCTAATCGTTCCTTACTCTTGACCTAAGTTTACTTAACCTCGCGTGATAGAACGCGTAAGGGGGCGGGGGGGGGGGGAGATTGAGGCTTAATGGCGTGTCGACCGCTAGGTCATTGTTACCAACTTCATTCACAGTGCAGAGCAGGATGTGTCGATGGAGTCGTTGACGTGGTAACAACGCTACTGCAGAGCTATTATGATATAGATTAGGTAAATGCTTGCAGTCGTATAATCCGTGGCAATAAAGAGTACCTGCTGACAATGGCGCAGCCAGGTAAAATTTTCGGAGGTTGCCGAAGCTGGGGGGGTTGGGGGTTTGGGGCAGCAATGTTCGCTTCCCCAAAGAGGTCTTGCTAAAGCATGGACGACTCTAGAATCACTTTACTGGGAAGGTGACAGTGAGGCAGCAATTTTAATCAGGGGGCGAACCAAAAAATCTTTTTTTTCGCAGTTCCCTCCCACAAAATAAAAAAAATTAAAATAGTGCAAATCTCTTTCTCACACCCACCAACGTTCGTAACTGTTTTCTACCCCATTTTTTACGAATGTTTTAAATCCAGCTGAAGAATAGGTTTCTGATTTTACATTAACAACTCTCACAATCACAACTAGACTATACTATGGTTGTCAATAACGGAGACGAGCAGGTGTCCGGGTTAGGTTTTAGGAATATTTTAAAAGAGCACCTTTTTTTTTTATCAGATGCCTACTATTTGATTTTGATCTGATGGGTTGGGGGCGCCGGGGAGGGGGGGCAAGAATTTTGGGGGGGTGCTTTTTTTTCTCCCCCCCCCCCCCCCCCTACCGATCCTTCCTAGCGTAATCCCTAGGTTGAAGTATTTTGCGGTACACCTTTGGTGAACCCAGTTTCTGGAAATTACTTTCTTCACAGATTCCCGAGGAATTTATTTAGTATCATGGCACTATACGGCAAGATTAAATTCTGCTTCAGCGGGGGGGGATGACTGCCCTCTTTTACCTCTACCACTGCGCCCTGAAGAAAAAGAAACCTCTTCTTAGTCGCATATTATTAGATGCTTCGATGCGAGTCGGAAGAATCAAGTCTGACTCCGTGTTGAAATTACAGATGATTGCAAAGCCAGAACATTGGCAAACGCGTCCAAACTTTTCTAACTCATTAGCTCAGGGCCGGATTAAGCCTGGTAGAGGACCGGTGCTACGGTTCATTGTGACTCTCTCCTCCACCCCCCCCCAAGTCCCCCCATTAAAAAGGTTTCCTTTTTTAAACAATAATTTTTTTTTTGTAAAAACAGTAAGAATAACAAGTTTAAAATATTATCTTGTGTTATTTTCCCGTGACCATAAGGCACCCTTGAGGGCCTTTTGGCCTTTGGGCCTTGTGGCCCGGTGCTTCAGCACCCAAAGCACCCTCTTAATCCATTGAGCATTAGCTCATACTTAGCGAATAATAAATCCCTGGTTATCTCTCGCTTTTAACGGAGTATGCGACGTTCGAATTATCTATGCCACATAGTAACCATGTTAACGATGTGGGCGGAGATCTACTACTCGTTACTCGAGACACGAAGCACGCAGCATGCGACAAATGCATAAATGCGTACACATAAATGCACGTAGCATGACGACCTCGATTTATGACAAGAAAACCATTCCCCGGCAGTACAGCATTTTAGACTGATTACTGAATGGCAAAATTACACGTTTGTTTTCGATTCGACAAACCTGAAATGGGCGCTATGTTTGATTTTGAATTCTCGCTGCGTGAAGCAGTTTTCTACCGTCGTTTCACCACAAAGAAGCTTTCGTTTTTGAGAGAATAGGGAAATTTTGGAAATAGCGATAAATGACCACAATGTTGTAGCATTGTTTAAAACTATTCTTGTTATTAGTTCTCTACCCTTGTTATTGTTTATGTAATATATTTCCGCATTCATTTAGTACAAAGTAGGAAACTTACCATAAATAAATAAATAAATCGTAGATGAAAGTAGCAAATAACTTTCAGCCAGCGAAATCTTGTTGTATAAATGCATCCCATCAGTAGAAAATATCGCGTTTCGCATCGAGTATTCCAGTTTGAGGATGATTCGTACGCAAATATTTTATATTTAGAAACTAGCCGACACTTTGTGATGTATTTATTTATTGAATATCAAGCACATTGCACTTTTACAATAAAAAGCATGAATGCATGGTGTTGATCATGTTCCCATGAAGTGTACTCTTTTTCGCGTTCTTTATCACCATGAAAATAATGGTGATTTCCGTCGCTGATTCCGTCTCTGATTTCCGTAGCTGTTAAGACGACCAACTTCGACTTGGGAATTTTTTGTAGAGGATTTATTTTTAAGGCCTCGTTTTAACCCACTTTCCCATTTATTACAAACTTTTTACATCGCATCTACGTCATAGTTGCGAATTTAAGTTGTTAAACGAACAAAATTTATTAAAAGCAGAGGCGAAAATATGTTGTGCATGGGGGAGGGGCTCTTCCCCTAACCAAGAATGTGAGTCGGAAAAACTGGCTTTGGTCAGAAATATTTGGAGGCGGTACGAAACGATCAAAAGGTAAAAAGAGAACAAAGAGCACAAAAAATCTTCAAAATTTGTCTACGTACTTTTAATGTGACATTTTGACTGATTTTTGGAAACGAGGAAACACCAAAAAAAAAAAAAAGCGTTGTTTCGCCTTTCAATGACGTTTGAAGGTTTGTATAGACTCGATAAGGCGTATTGGTCGTTGGTATACGTCATAATTGGTAGAAAATGACCAATAACACCAACATTATGAGTCTGCTGAGTTATTTGCTGAAATTTAACAAAAAAAAAATGTACTCTGGTGTACGGTCGTTACATCGCTTTCAACTTTGTTCACGTTATCTCACGACGGATAGAAGAAATTTTGAAAGAAGTTCTGAAAAATCTCTCCGTGGAAGTGTGCAAATGCGACAAACACACTTGCTGTTCTGCCAGCTCGCACAACAAAACTCCGATACTTGTTTCCTTCATTTTATCCGTCGTCTGTATTGTCGTCTGAATCCGAGAGGGAGACTTGCAGAGTGTCCACGTTAATCCGCAGGGAATCCAGGCACTCCACTCTCCAAGGCAATTCACAAAGGCGGTCCTACGTTGCAAAACGCCTGGCGAAAGCGAATCCCGACAGAGACAGCGCGCGTGGCTATTTTGGGAGTGACCAACGTCTATCCTACAGTCCTTTCGCCCATTCTGCCCATCTCGTGTTGTTCGGACGGTCCTGTGGGAGTGCAGCAAATCACAGGTCCGTCCCGAAGCCTCCTTTTGCTTAGATCCTCGGCGGACCCGTTTTATTTAAGTGTAGATGCTCTAGACACCATCGTGTGCGTCACCCGCGTCCTTGGCGTAGGGAAACGACATTGACATTGAAGAAGTATTTCTTTTTTTCTTTCTTTTTAATGTGTGGCGCAAGATCTCAGTGACACCAGGAGATGGCGTTTGTTGTTTTTCACTTGACTACGACACATATTGAAGGTTACCTTGGAGTGTTTACGAAACAAGGAAAACAACTGCTGTTAGCTAAAAATAGGTAATTAGCAAAGGTAGCGTAGGCCACAAACCAAACAAGCGACTTCAGAGAATACTTCGTCGCAACCGGTCTTCTGTGTGCACTTTTGCCACTTCCGCCACTTCAGAAAATGGTGAGGCGCACACCTGTATGGCATACTGCAACAACGATCTCTATTATATAATCTAAAAGTAGTACCTATCACAATTGCCGGTTAAAAATGTGTTAGCTTTCAGGCCCATCTGCAATTTTATGCGTAATTGTCAGCTTTTACATTTAAGCAACACGGTGTGCCTCCCGGTGCGGCATACAATTAGGCCTACAGTTTTCGGTATGCCGAACGTGCTACATACAGATCAGTGGTAGGGATCAAACTGAAGGGAGGGACGTTATAATACAGTGTTGTTGATGAAGTCAGCAGCGACTCTTAGCAACTTGACGTTGCGGTGGCAATGTGATTTTAGGCCTAATTTTCGTTTTTTAGGCCTAATTTTTTTCAACTACAGTTTTAATTTCGTACGTAATGGTTGTTGCAATAGTCCTCTCAGTCAGCCCGGCGTATCTCTATTGATGGGCATAACTCCATTTCAACGGATTTGAATCAATTCCTTTAAATCAAATGAATAGCAAATCAAGAGAAGGTTATTTTGTTTGTTTGTTTGTATATGTCTGTCAAACGGAATTGTCTGTATAAGTAATGACTCAAACTGTGTTTTCAACAAAGAGGCACAGTACTGATGACGTCGTATGTTTTTCCAGTCACAATATTTTCATGTAAACAGGATCTACGCCTCTATATCTCTTAACCCTGGTTCAACTAAATCTAATGACAGCTTGGGCGACCGCCGACGGGAAATCACCGTATTTTCAGGCAAATGGAAATCACACCAATGCTTTGTAAAAGTAGCCGTATAAGGGCTGTTCTAGTTCCAAGCCAATTACTCTTCATTCCTCATTCTGACAGTTAATTCCTATTTATTTACTTGCTTTTGCTCCAATCTTAGTTCTAGTCAATTCCCAGCTGATTTAATATTTTGGCCAATTTCATTCAATTCCACCCAATTCCACCAAACTCCATCATAATTTCGGATAAATTTAGGGGAAATTTTGGGAAAATGCCGAAAATGTAGACAATTTTCTTGTGAATTTTGGGGCTGAAGTTGGGTATAATGGATTTGATTTTTGTGGAATTGGCTTGAATTGAGACTAAATAGGGACTAAATTGTGGAATTGGCTTGAACTGGGACAATTCAGACTAAATCAAACGAGGTCAAAACATGGCATTTTAAATCAAATCAAAATCAACCTAAAGTCAGTCAATGGCCCTGCAATGCGTGACTAGGCAAGACAAGTCAAGTCAACCTGAACAAAACATAGACTGACTTGATGGTCGTGAAGTCATTTATTACTAGTCATTGTATAATTTCACGAACTACCCAAGTCAAGTCCAAATTGAGTCTCGCGAAACTGAATATTGATAAAATCAGTTCCATCAATTCATGTTACCAGGAATTGACCAATGTTGAATCAATTCTACCAAGTCCACAAACATGGAATTGAGTCAATTAATTCCAAGTCAAGAATTGACTTGAGCCCAATGTTAAAAAAAAGCCAGGGAGGCTCATGTGCTGTGCGAATAAGTGCAAAGAAACTTCTCATCCTGCACTGGGGCCAGTCTGCATACTATACAACTTTTGACCACATTGTCGGATTTATTTTGTATCGTTCGAGGGGAACCTTTCCACCTTGTGCCTTATCTGGTCTATATCCATCAGTTATACTTCTGAATCAACTATCTGTTACACTTTTCAAACATTTCAAATCCCCTAAAGTTAAATGGGTCGGGGGCGACAGAATGTAACAAGACAGTCAACACAGTTAAAGAACTTTTTCTCAAATCAAACGTTTTGGCCCATTATGATCAAAATTAAAACTGAAACTAGTCTGTGACGGCTCGCCCTACGGAATTGGTGCGTGCCTTGTGCATATCATGCCAAACGGGGAATCGTGACCAATAGCTTTTACGCAAGCTAACAAAAGACGAAGCTGGGTACAATCATTTCGATCGGGAAGCCCTCAGTGTAGCGTGGGGAGTGAAACGTTTACATGAATAAGTCTATGGCAGTAAAGGATGTTACAGCTATGAGGGATTACAGCGAGGAACTAAAATGTCTACCTTGTGGTGCCCCGATGACGACACCACAGTGTGACTCTGTGGCCCATATGACAAAGGTCTCGGGTGAAATCCTGGCAACGGCCCTTAACTATGCCTTGGGGAAGAGAAGAATCCCAGAAATGCACTCGTGCTCATGTTGGTTGTGTCATGTAAAAGATCCTAGGTACTTCCTAACAAAATTATCTCTGTCTGTACCGAGATAACCTCTGCAGTTGAAAAGAACGTTAATTCGACTATTTCTTTTTTATTCTGTGACTTTATAGTATGTGGTAGCCCACTTTTGCTTCTATACCATCTAATGTCTAATTGCAGCCTGAGTTCTCACTTCGCTCATGCAGAGGGAGGGCACAAGTAAATCATACATGAAGTAATGGATACCTCCCCAAAACAAAACTTGTTAAAGATTCCCACCAAGCGTTTTTACGGTATGAAGTCATGGTATAAAAAATGCCAAGTTCTTTGGTCAAGTTAATTCCACCTGCTACAAAATCAAGCGGTAAATGAAACAATGCAAATTGCGCTGCAAGCAATTTTCTATATTTTCATTTAACCTGCAAATCGGTGGTGATTAACTGTGCAATTTCAAACGACAAAAAAAAGTTCCGGGAATCCTTAACAATACTTAAGGGTGGGGGGGTAGGAGGCATGCATACGTACAAGGATTGAAGTACTGTTTCAAAACAATTACTTGAAAAATCAATCATCATCAAGTATTTTCACCCTAGCAATGTAGGTTGGACGTGTGGTGCAACTTTTCAATATTGCTTCCATGCCATCAATGTCCGTATTCATCTTGCAAACCAACGCGCTACGTTAAGTTATTTTATTTCGTAAAATTTTCCCAACGGGATTTTTAACCCCGCTAACAGCCAAATCGTAAATTCCAAAACAACCGCCTTTCTGCTCCGCCATAACGATGTAATGTTGTTGTTGTTGTTATTACTCCGTCCCGGTTCTCTTTCTCCTGGTGCTTGCGTCACATTTACGTCACGCCGGTCTTTGTACTTTGTCGAGTCATTAAACGCACGACAACATGTTAATTAATGGCTCTATCTCAACAAGAGTGGGTTCAGCAGTCGGCCGTGTTTACCTGACTGGCTCCAAAGTCATCATCATCATCATAGAGTGTTGATCTAGGGAGAGGCCAGCCAGAAGGCCTTCTCGCTCGTGGCTGACTGAGGAAGGAGGAAGGGGGCGGAGCTTCTTAACCTGCCACTCATATTTGAGCACGTTTACTCTGGTGACTGATGGCTGACGTTTACAGCCACTTCGTATTAATTTTCAGTTAATGAGTAAATAGGAAGATTTATACTTACATATCACATGTTTTTTGTTATATATTACTGGCATTACATGTTTTATGCTATATATTACTGACATATTGCATGTTTATGTTATATATTACTGACGTATTACATGTTTTATGTCATACTAGCTGATTCCGCTGATTCAACTCGGCTCTAATAGTCAGCATTATTGAAGCAATAGTGTTTGTTTCTAATTGTTAAAACGCACATCCGTTTCATTGTCGGCCGCTCGCCCTTTTTCTTTGCTACCGTGGCAAGAATGAGCCCGCTCGCCCTCTTGCTGATTGTTGAAGCTTCGTTTGTTTAATCCTCCCTAATAATCCTTCAGTAAGTCTGCTCCTGAACTAAGTCTGCTCCTAAGAGAAATATATACATATATAGATAGATATAGAATAGATATTACTTACATATTACATATTTTGTGTTATATATTATGACATATTGCTTATTTTACCTGCATGGGTTATTCTATAGTTTTAATCTTTTGTTTTTCCTGAATTGTTGTTTTGTCACTTGTTTGGATTTGCTTAAATACTGTGTTTTATCCCCCTTAGGGAGAGACAAAATCTGTGATTACATGTTGTAACGTAATGTCATTTAATGTTTTTTTTTCCGATAAATTTCTATTATTACTTTGCTTTTGTTGTTTGAAGCCTACAAATTCTTTTTTTTTATGTTTTAGTTTTTTATCATTTAATTAGGGAACGCACCACGTGCAAGCTTGGATCTTGTAGGGCGGGGGAGGGTGGGGGGACGTTCACTCTTTTATTCAATCTGAGAATTGTTTGGAAACTGTAAATTTACCCGACTCCTTCTTTTCACTTCAATTCAAGTCAGATGTCTTGCCAATATTTCTTTAATACAATAAATAACTAAATAAATAAATAAATAGACACATGATTTTCGCTGATGTATTGATTTTCATTGACAAAAACAAAATTGGTTATTGCTGCATCAGTATTTTTACTATCAGTCTTATCCTGCTTTGCCTGGGGTTTTGTTTCGCCCATGGTTGTTTCCCAGTTTTCGCTCACTTTTGCCTGAACGTTTACTGTGACGGGTAACTTTTTCCCTGTAATACCCCCTTTCCTCCCAATCTCTTCCTCCCTTCCCCTAACCGTCCTTCTCCTCTGTCCTCGTCCCCTTTTACCTCCCTGCCTCTCCCCAACCTACCTGCTCCTTCCTCCCTTCCACTCTCTCCCCTCCCTCCTACCCGTTCCCCTATTTCCCTTCACCCTTTGCTACACGTAAGTTGAATTTGAATGGGCAGTTGAAATAAATACGTTCCCTCCCCTCCCTCCTTCTGTAGTTATTAATATCATTAGAATGCTAAAATCAGAGCTAACGAACGCACTGCCCAACATAAGGACATCATCCGTCCACTGCCCCCCACCCCCAGTCTATCACATTGGCTTGAGCGATCCGTATCGTGTCGAAAAACCGTTGTCCCTCGTCTATGGCATCATTTAAGACTTGCTGCTGAGATGACAGCGCAGAGAAAATAGTTAGTCTAGGCAAGGCCACAATGTGCCATTTTCAACTTTTCGCTGACAAAGGAATTAACACGCTCGCCTGTGTTTACTGTTTCATTGTTTACTTCTTGAGGTAGTTGTCCTCGTCCTGCTGTGAAACTTGGCTTCGAAATATTAGATTTTAGGAGGTTATATGATTGAAGTTTCACTTTGTTAAAATGTACACGGATAAAAATTGATGATTTTTAATTGAAATAATCAAATGTACAATTGAGAAAATTGCATCTGTTTACGTGCTGTTGTGCTTTACCAATCATTTATTTTACGCAAAGCACACTTAAACAGATGCAATTTTCTCAATTGTACATGCACATTTGATTATTTCAATTAAAAATCATCAATTTTTATCCGTGTACATTTTAACAAATAAAGTGAAACTTCAAGCATATAACCCTTTTTTTTACGGCACACGTGACGTTTTTGTTTTTAATTAGATTTTATACATTACTAGAGGAAGCCCATGCTATGCACGACTGGTGTTAGATACACCGTTTGCAACACTGGTACGGTTCGGTTGCTTATGTGTATGACCATGTTTCACCGAATTAAATTTCTTCAATCCAATTTGTTCGCACACTGGCTAACAAACGCTTTCACCGATTTAAGTCTCTTCAATGTTTGCGCACACTCAAATCACTGTATGCACCCATTTAAAAATTGGCACGCTGTAGTATCGTTGCGTGAAAAAATGTTCCCTGGCTAACAATGTTGTATTGCTTGCTGAAGTCCGTTGTACGCACGCATGGTGTTGGGTGCACCGTTTGCAACACTGATAAGGGTTGGTCGCTCGTGTTTTTGTCCATGTTTTCGCTGGCTAATAATGTTACTCCTTAGCTGGGGTCCATTCTAAGCATGGGTGATGTTGGATGGACCTTTTTAAAAATGAGTGTGGTCACGTTTATCTTTTTAAGTTTCTTTGTCATAAATTCTCTGGGAGAGACATAAAGTAAATTTCTCCAGCTAAATTGTCCCTCTCATCGTCATGGGGCAGATAACTCGGTTTACAACACTGGTACGGTTTGGTTGCGTATGTGTCTGTCCATGTGCCCAGGAAATTAAGTTTCGTCAATCCAATTTTTGCACACATATGGATGCGTTGATTTAAAAATTGTCGCGCTTAAGCATCGTTGCTTGAAAAAATAGTTCGCTGGCTAATAATGTTGTACTAGCTGAACCTCTTATGTGCTATGCACGGGTGGTGTTTGATGCACCGTTGGGACGATTTGCTTTCTCGTGTGTTTGTTGCGAAAGGCGTGTAACCCGTCTGTCTTTTTGTGCCCCACTAGCTAGGAAACGCTGATGTTCGTTTGCTTCGCTCACTCAATCAGCGCCTCCTTTGATCCGGATTCCATCACTTACATAATATATGAGTCTTTCCACCCGAAATAAAGGGAATACGCCTTTGTACACCGGAAACAAATACGCCTTTGTACAGCCAGGCCGCCGCCGGCTTTGTCAATTTTGTTCAATATTTAACCGAATTTCACTAATTCTTTAATTTTAACTAGCGGATTCGCTCGCTTCGCTCGCTCATTCCGCTGGGTCACGCTGCGCTCTAGGAGATTTCTTGTTGCAACACTTATGCGAAGACGGACAACTCCACACCAAAAACAAACAGTCAAATAATCAAGGAAATGATTAGTGTAGTACGTGTTTTTTTTTAAGGTTTCAGTTCATAAACAAACGGTAACTGCGCCTCTTTCTTTTCTGTTAGAGCTTTTTTGCTGGGACCAATGACGTTTTATCCAACGTAGAAAGTCAGTCATTTTCACTACTGAAGAAACATTTCGCCTACTACTGACTAACTGTATTTAGGAAAAAGTGCTGTTTCCGATGACAAACGATTTTCGTTTTCCTCGTACTCAATAAATATATAGCCTACTACTTACTAACTGTATTTAGGAAAAAATGCTGTTTCCGATGACAAACACTGATTTTCGTTCGCTTCGCTCACTCAATCAGCGCAAACATTTCCTCAAAAACGTGACTGAATTAATTAATGTAACCACCAAGAACGACACATCACTTGTAATTTGAGTTTGTACTACACATTACATGGGCTTTCTTGTCAATTATTTTAAGAATTTATTTCTGTACGTCCTGCTTAGTACAGATTTTTCCATCGGTTCTATATCACTTCACTTTCTGATGACCCCCTCACTTGGCGAAACAGCTGCAGAAATTAAGTAAAACGCCACGGTTCCAATGATCTTTTATCCAACGTAGAAATTCGTTCATTTGCACTACTGAATAAATATTTAGGCTACTACTGTTTCTGATGACAAACGCTGATTTTCGTTCACTTCGCTCACTCAATCAGCGCAAACATTTCTTCAGAAGCATGACTGAATCAATGCAGCCACCAAGAACCACACACCACTTGTATTTTGTGTTAGTACTACACTCTACACGGGTTTTCGTGTTTCATTTATTTTAAGAATTTTTCTTTACGTTCTGTTCAGTACAGATTTTACTATTAGCGGCTTATCACTAACGATCCCTCACTTGGCGAAACAGCAGCAGAGCGTCAATTGAAAACGCCACGGTTTGATTGTAAGTTAGGCCTACACAAGACACTAACTCATAGCCAAATAAAAAATTTTTATGTTATAGCACAAATAAGGAGGGAACCGGCTGATGACTTTACGTAAACACTAATGCTCGAATATTGCTGTGTGAAATGATACAGATGCAGACGTAAAAATATTCTTGGCAACTTTTTCTGGTGTCAATATACTTTCTACATGTAATTTAGTATTTATCATTTAATCGATTGCTGTCTTTGTGTTAATCTAAACGTTTATTCTCTTGCCGTGGATTTGTCCTTATACATATGGACTCAATGAGATGAATGACTCCAATATTTTAAAACATAAAATGTTAAACAAACTGCGCGTTTTAACTGATTGTTAGTGAGAACAACAAGTTATTAACTCGCTCCTCGTTGGTCCGTTGCCGCCAGACCATTGTTGATGGATGTTCGATGCTTCCACGAAAAAAAATTGGGCAACAATCATGACGTCATGTATTGTTGAGGCATTGTTGGGTGATCGTTGCCGATTGTTGCAAATGGTCATTTTTCGTTAATTTCAGTCATTTAGGACCCAATTCGGACTTTAAAAATACGCCTACACAACGAATGGTTTAATTTGCTTTCTTTTGACAAACTGCTCATATTTGTAGCCATCTACTTTCAGAGGAGAAGATGATCATCCCCAACCAGCCAAGCATAAACTGCATCTTTTTAATGAGAAGAGATCATCTACAGCGACAGAACCTTTAGCCAGCGGTTTAATATTAAATTGTATATTACAAACAAAAACGTCAAGTGTGCCGTAAAAAAAGGGGTTATATGATTGAAGTTTCATTTTACTTTTAATTCAGAAAATTGCATCTGTTCAAGTGCTGTTGTGCTTTACGTAACGTATATGATTGGTACGTTTTACCACAGTTTACGTTTTTGTTTGTAATCCGTGTACCTTTTTACGGTTATGGTGTCGCGCTATAAAGGTTTATGCATGCAGTCGATTGTTGCATGCACGAAGAATGGATCTGGAGTTTGCTGAGTGGCATTGTTCCCTAAATACAATGGTTAAAACAATGTAAAACAATCAAAATGAACCTTTAGGGTCCCGTAACTCCGGAATGGATCAACCAATTGAAAAAGTGGTCCCTGTAAGGTTGAAGCCCAGGGAAATTTCTGGCTCAGATCACGTTTCGGATATTAGGTAGGTGCAGTAGTTTTTTTCTGAAACCGTGTCAGCCAAGAACAAGAACAAGAACAAGAACCAGAAAAAGAACAACAAGTGTACAGTGTTCAAATTTACGTATGGCTCCCTACGTTTATTCTTGCACGGAATTGCATAAAAGTTAGTGTACAGTTTGGAAAAGTTGCTATCTACTATCTGGCCAAGTTTGGTCGAAATATGTTGAATAGAAACGGAGAAATTAATAGTTTTAGTTTTGCTGGATGGAGGACTTCAATCATATATATACACGGCTATCGCCGTGTATGATACGTGAAGCATTGTTTTATCCGTTAAAAGTTACGGTTTCAGTTTGCGCACACTGGCTACCAAATGCTGATGACCCCTGACCCAGACTCCGTTCACTTTCATATGAATATTTCTACCGTAAATAAATAAATACACCTTTGTACAGCAAAGTCGAAACCTTTAACCCGCTGACTTTGTCACTTTTTTTTTTTAATTTAACCGAGTTTCACTAATACTTTTATTTTAATTGTCCACAACGACAACCCGGGAGCTGACGGCGTGCTTTCACAGTGCAGACAATACTAAGGGAGAAAGGGAGGGATGAGTTGGGGAGGAAAGGACAAGAGAGCAGGGAAGAAACATGAAAAAGTAGGGAGGAATGATCGTGGGGAAAGTCGTGTATTTGTTCCAATATATCAACAAAACTCTCCCCCCCCCCCAAAAAAAAAAAAAAACGTGGCGTGGTGACCTGAGTTTAATACTTTTTTCGTAACTGTTGGTGGTGGCTTCAGTTACTTCACTATTGGTGGCTGGGGTTACCAATGCTTCAGTATTGGTGGTTGGGATTACCACTTCTTTGCTGTTGGTTGCTGCTGTTACCAATTCTTCGTAGGCGTCGAATGATTCGTTTCAAACTGCATCCATCCAGTAGATCCAAAACATCGCCCTCCGTTATGCAATTTCAAGGAACTTGATGGGTCCCTTTACGCTTCTGGAGTTTTTGTATGATTAGTACTCACTATATTCATATTGAAAAGTCCCAATCTGGCGGTGTTGACGACTGTGTTGCCATCTAGTGAGAGGTAGTGTAAACTGCGCTAAGCGCTGCCATCCATAGGTAGTGTGCATGTTTGTAAATACATTGTTGTTGACAATCGACGCAGAATCAACGCAGCATTGTTATTGTTATTATTAGACGGGTGTCCGTCTGAGTCGGGTGGCCGTTTTACAACACTGCAACTTGTTTTGATTAATGTAGATTGCTCAAAGGGGTCAAAGGATTTTAGCGAGCGTTAACCGCACCCGGTCATCTGCCCGACGAAGCCCTAAGGCCCTATGTCTGCAAAATGTAGATTGCTTGCTGGGGAGACCGTAACACGTGGACAAAGAATGTAAAGCGATTTTAGTGATTGTTACTTAAAATTACTTGGAGTCTTCATAGTAGTAGTCTTGAGTTTAACGGTCTTATTATGTAGACATGGGGAAGCCCGTGCTAGGCACGGCTGGTGTTGAATGAACCGTTTGCAAAACTGGTACTGTTTGTTCGCTCATGTGTCTGTCCATCTTTCACCTCATTAAATTTGTTCAATCAAGTTTTTGTGAACACTGGCTAACAAACGCTGATGGCTTCGTTTCGCTTCGCTTCACCACTCAGTCTGTGCATCACGTCAGTAGCTCCTTCCCGACCCCACTCAGGCCCCATCCCGGACCCAACTCTTTCCCGGACCTGGTCTCCATGCAGTGATATTTGGATATTTCCATCGGAATTAAAAAAATCATATCAATAACCAAAACTGGTAAAAAACGCAGCCAAGTTCCGAATGGTTCGGCCCCTCAGAGAAGTGATATCAACACACCAAAACATTCGCCAAGTTAATCGCACCACTTAAGTTCGAAGGTTAAATGAAAACTAGAACATTGCTACTTTCGGCAGCAATGTTCAAGTTTTCATTTAACATCCAAAGTATTATTCGGTGCGATTAAGTTGGCGAATGTTTTGGTGTGTTGATATCACTCCTTTGAAGGGCCGAACCATTCGGAACTTGGCGGCCCCTTTTACCAGTTTTGGTTTTTGATATATCAGTCCTTTTTTTTTAAATTGTGTAATAGACTCAATTCCACTATCGTGAAGATGTGTAATAAAGTACCACGTCAACAAGAAATTGGTTTTCAACAATTTGCTACTACCTTTTGCTAGAGGCCGAACCATTCTCAATTTAGTCACCTCTTTATAGGCATAATCTTGTTGTAATTTGTTTTATTTAGTTAGTTTTGGTGTGTTGATATCACTCCTTTGAAGGGGCACCACTCTCATCTTGGTGGCCTCTTTACCAGTTTTTGGCTTTGTTTATTTTGCTTAGCTTTTACAGTTAGTTTATTTTTCGTGAATTGGACGTGAATACAATTTATTTGGAAACGTTCACACTAGTGTGTGTCTAGGCACGCACGTCAGTATACTCTTTGTCATTGTCCGAACTTTGGCCGTCCAATGAGAGACGATGCCGACAATACTAACAATGGTTATAAGAATATTTTCGTACTTACGCGCCCTCCCACTCCATCCCCGTTAAACCCCCATGCTTCAAACCATAAAAGGTAGGTAGTTCTATTGTACTGCACCCATTCGTCCAATTTCATAACTGGAAGCTTTCCCGTCATCTCGGTTTCGATGAATAATCGCCCAATGAAAATTAACATGGGGATGAGCGGACTAGAATAGCTAGCTAGTTACACATTTGCAACGTTATTGAGGGTCAGATTTTGCATTGAAAGCAGCTTAGGTGGCATTCCTAACCGAGTTAATTTTTGTCAGGTGGGCCATTGCTCTCGATTTCAACACAATTAAGGTTTTGTACCGCATCATTATTTTTCCTCAAGTAGCTTTAATGCTTTATCCGAGTTAAAATGGCTTTGAAGCCATACACTCAGTCAAGGAGACTTAAACACTACTTAAATCTAACATAACACACCCAGTACACAAAAGCAGCTCCTCAAGTGGCTGAAATGTGCTCAACTATGCTTCAGGATATTAGTCACTGACGCTTTACACGTTACAATGGTTTACAACCTCAACAATTGAATTGATGTGATGTTTGTTGCCGAACTTGGCGCGACGCACTAGCGTGTGTCTAGATAGGCTTTTGTAGAACAGCCTCAAACCTCTCTCTCGGCGGTTTTGACAGAAATTAAATTTCAGACAATGCCTCATTAGTGTTTTGTTTTCATTTTACATGTGTTTTATTGTTGCCGACCAATTTGCAACGAAGCTTTTGTACCTTTCATCATAGTGGGGCAGATAACCTAGTTTGGGTTTGTGCTCCCTTCAACAACAAACAACAACTTCAGCAACGTACCAATGATAAGCGTCGTGCACCGCAGTTGAAAGCTATTGTTAGCTGCCTTATTGTTGAAGACCAGTTTGCAACATAGCAGCGATGAGTGTTGTGCACCGCAAGTTGACAGTGATTTTTAAAGCGATTTTTACCTTCTTAACGCTCGTTAACTGTTTCTACGATCTTATGCAGATTAGGAAAGAATTCG
Source organism: Lithobius niger (assembly GCA_023313725.1). NCBI lineage: Eukaryota > Metazoa > Arthropoda > Chilopoda > Lithobiomorpha > Lithobiidae > Lithobius > Lithobius niger. Next base: position 2,210 of record JAHWFP010233090.1, on the reverse strand, counting down.
ACAATTTACGTATTTATTTTAGTATCAGTTTTTGCCCCATGAGGCCGTTGTCAAGGAACTATCTGAACCTAAATGCCTGTATTATGGAAATTGGCTTTTTCAATATTATGAAATGATAAAGTTTTACTTGAGAACTGTTGTATACAGCATTTTATGCAGCGTTAAAGAGAAATTGTATAAAGGGATTTTGTTTTGATTAGGCTAGGTTTTAATGACACTTCTTTTAACCATTCCTTCCTTAGGTATAAATCAGTTTTCAAATATAGTGCCTAGAAGATACTTTGTTGTAATTCTAGGAGTCTCTTTTGCTGCAAATTTGATGCTTACATAGAATAGGCAATGACGATTAGGGCTAATTAAAGTCTTATCTCTCGCCGAAGTTGTTTGTAGTGCTTACAACTGGATTGGAACTTGCTACCTTCTCTCCTTCTATGGCTATGCTCTCGGGTCCACATATCGAGAAACCGTTGAGTCTCCTGGCGCAACGCGCTCTTTTTGTCGTATTCGATCCTGCAGGCGCGAGGTAGGCCTACAGTTTAGAGAAAAATTCCACAATTTCCACTTTGGATGCAATTTCTGGCCACTCGTCGTTGTTGTCCATAAGCTGTGAATCTAAAAACAAGTAATCAAAACAAGTAATTAAAACAAGTTATTAAAACAAGTAATTAAAGTAATTTACGCTTTAATGATGTTTGCATTTTTCAGATTTTCGTACTTTTGCTTTTTGGATTTGATTGTTTGTCTTTTCGGGAGAAATGATTTAAAACTGTTGTGTTGGAAGACGGTGTGGACGGTTCCTACAGAAGGCTCAGACATCGTAGTTGTTATAAACGTAGTTTGGTTTAATTCACTAGGGTTTGACCCCCAAAGAAAAAATTCGCATTCACATGAACCCAAAACAGCCATCACCAACCATAACCGCCAACAATGTTCAGAGGTTATTAACTACGACAACGCTTACAACAATATATCCATGCAAACCATTGTGTACCCCGCGTCAAAAACACGTTTTTAAATTATTTTATTTACCGATGAGGGCAGACACGTGGCAAAAAAAATATATTTTTCACGTATCAAACTGTTTCACCCTTTAGAACCCCTTGCACACCACTCATTTATAAAGTGATTATTGCGCAGTCGAATCCAGGGATTTAAGCACATCGTTAACCTTGGGCCTTGGATCCCTCAAATGTAGACGTCTCACTGCTGATCTAAGCCTGACTGACTTTCTCTATTTTGCGGGGTTTCAGTGATATGGACCCATCTCTTTTTTACGGTCCGTCGATACCATTACACCAGAGGCCATTTCTTTAAACTCAGTGGAACTCCCTGCCATCCGAGCTGGTAAATGTTAAATACTTACGCCAGTTTAAGACGGGTATCCGTATGGTCGATCTGTCTAAATACATGAAATGCTTTTAATTCATTTAGTTACGTTAATATTTTGGGAAAGGTTTTAGGGAATCAATTGATCCCTTCCTGTACTTCCCTTTACTTTTTATGGTGGTAATAAACTTACTATTATTATTATTATTATTATTATTATTAATGTTCATTAATGTTCATGTATGTTATTGTAGCTCATACAAGTTTCATTGAAACTTCGAGCAATGTGATGCAATAAATTATTATTATTATTATTATGCATGGGTGGAAAGTAGTATAAGATATGACATTGAAATATATGGTTTGGTTAAGGTATTGTTTGGGGATGAAAATGAACATATAAAAATAATATACTAAAAATATAAGATTTAAGAGATCATATAATTGTAATAAAAAAGTATTATAGTAATATTCATAAAGACCTCCATAATACGAAAAGTGAACGATTAAAAAAAAAAAGACATCCAAAAAATGTAAATTGCTATAACGGAAAAATTATTATGGAGTAAGAAATGGATCGTTTTATCTACGTGATAATTTAAATAGACCAGATAATGGTTTGTTTACATATGAAAGTGTTGACAAACTTAAAACAAGTATTTATTAGTAGAAAAGTACCGAAGTATTTAATGGAGGTTTATCGAGAATTTTGTGTGTGTGTGTGTGTGTGTTAATTTATTAATTATTTATGTAAGTTATTGTAACTCAAACAAGTTTCATGGAAACTTCGTGCGATGTCATGCAATACAATTATTATTATTATTATTCAAATAATACCAAAAAAAAAATTAAGAATTGGCTTATGCTGAACTATTATTAGGTCT